>BOPP01000013.1:5431358-5460826 GCA_017312745.1 Gryllus bimaculatus
GGGCGGTGGGGAAGCGAGAAAATCGTGAGGAAGGTGGGGGCGAGAGAGTGGCAGAGAGAGGGAGTGGGCGTGAGCGTGCAACGGGAGCCGCGCCGCTCGCGCGAGCGAAGAGAGCAGATAGCGAGCGCGGCGGCGAAGGAGCTGCCGCTATCGGAGCGCCGGCGGCGGAGGCGGAGGCGGTGTGCTGCTAGCCATGCAATGCCTTGACACGAAAGACCTCGTCACGTCGCTTTCGTTGAGGCTACTTCCCTCTGCCCTCCGGACGTCTTGGATCGTTGCATGCGTGTAAATCGTTGCATCGCGTTGTAATCGCGTTGCATCGCGTTGCATCGCGTCGTAAATCGTTGCATGCGTTGCATGCGTTGTCCGCTCCTCCGCGCCGAGTTCAGTCATCTTCTCTTGACTCAGGTGCCGTTTCCATGAGAGTCTCTGTCTAAGTAATTTGGGAGGCCGACCGTAAGTAGCGATTTAAATACCACTACTTCCACTTGAATTTTACTTTAAGCACCAGAAATTGTCTTAAATTATTTATTGCAGTTAACAATTTACACGCATGCATTAAAAAGGCGAAAATATGTGGTATTTATTAAATAAAAAAGAGAGATTCGCCGTAGCAATAAATAAGATCAATAATATACTCTGACAATAAACTGAGAAAACGGCAGCAATGAAGAAGTAGGCGACGGCGGTAGTCGAAACAGAAGTAGGGAAGCGAAGTAGTTTATTTGTTTGTTACATAAGAAAATCTAGTCACGCGGACGGTAGCCTTACGGGTACCTTACAGTTCGAAAGATTCTTGGCAAAATTCCTTTTTCATGCCTTTCTGACTAATGAACATTAAAACATTTTAACGTATGTGATGTACTTATTTATGTATAAATGTTCTGTACGGAATAAATATGATAATATAATAAAAGTTAAAATTAGTAAAGTCTCCTTTAGTAAAAATAACTTTAATTAAAAAAACTGGATGTAAATACTTGAAAATATTCCGGAGTGGGAGGTAATGTGTTTCCCCCGACTCTCCAGACTATTTTACTAATATTATTTATTATTCTTCACTTTCTCTGCAGCCCTCGTCTGTCAAGACAAGACCTCCTAAACGCGACCCTACTCACAGCTACTTATTTTGGAGGTAACTTGTATTTTCCCACATGTTTAGCGTGCAACACGAGGAACTACTACCAAGACTTCAGTGCGAATGGAGTGAAATACTCAAGGTAGGATCAGAGAACTATGCGAACATTCATAGATCTTCTCTTACTGTTTTCACAACTGACATCCTCCAATGAAAATCACTGCCTCTTGGATGTTACTACACTACCCTTTGAGTTCAATATCTTTACCGCAAGATAATGCTTGTCAGGAATGATCTTCTTGGTAGATAATAGCATCTTTATTACGCTGCCAGATCAAAGCCTTATACCCGTAACTGTGTTGAGCAAGTCACTAATGGATTAGTGATAATGAATAAAAATGGAGCAAAGGTGACAAAACAAATAAGTGAAACAAGAGAACTTTAAAAATACCTATCACGAACTTGATCTGTCCACCACAAATTTCACATTGATCGATCTGAATTTTAACCCCGGTCCCTGTGATGGAAGGAGAGCTGTATGACAGTATGGAAGACGATCGCTACATTAAAGGTTGACAAAAAGTAAAACAAAACTTGTTGGTTTAAATTTGCAATACAAATAGGAATAGGTGGAGCTCTTCCTTGACCTCCCCTATGGGATACAGTGACGTGTGTGCAATTGCACAGGGATACCTTTTTACCTTTCAATATTACGTTTCAAATAGCACAATCAAGACTTTCCATGAATCACAAATGTACTAGACACTACTGATCGAAGGAACTGTACACCGATAAAGGTGTGAGAACAATCAAAACATATTTTTAATGCACAAAAAATAAAGTCACAGTTCTAAAACAGCCAACAAGTGAAATATGTTAATCAAAAAGATGTTCTGAATCAGACAAAAAGGGACCACGAAGACAACTTTGGAATTCCTCAGAATGTTACGGAACAAAAATGCGAGATCTACAAGTGGTGAGTGTGTGGATTAACTGTATATGAAGGCCAAATTGCTTACAAATAAAAATACGCACATAACATCGGGGTGTTTTTACAACCCTTCAGAAGAAGACCTAAAACACTATGCTAAATAGCTATTTATGTTTCGGGACATCCTATTTCCCTAAGAACTCGAAATATTCCTCGTGTTGTATCTTGCGGTATATTCTACTCCAGCAATGCGACGCTTTCCTTTCATTTCCACCCCCACTCCTTTCTCCCACACCGCTGCAATCGCTAACCCTGCGGCCTCCACAATCTCCCCACGCCACAAGGCTCTGGCACCCGCACAAAGAAGGTAATTTTTCATTGGCGCCAGAGGTCCGGTTAAATGCTCTTTTCATATTACCTTCTTTCGTGTGCACCTCCCATGTAAAGCTGCTTATTAAATGAAAGTAATTAAGAAGGAGAAAACGGCAAAATTGCGGGACCCGTCGACTTGTCACACGGGTCGTTGTAGCGAAAAATACACGATTTCAGGTAGCGGAATGAGATAAGATGTCACAGAAAACATTAATCTCTTTGAAGTAATTCATAATGTCGTCGGCTGTAGGTCTTAATGGATTCAACTGATTGTTGTAATATAAATGATACAAATAAATTAGTACTACCGAAAATGTTTCAGGAGGCGACAGAAAATAATAAACAAAATATGTCTCTGCACTGGATTTAGATAATAAACAACATATGTATTTTAGACTAAAACGTTAAAAGAAAAACTGTAATTTTGTAACATCTCAAAAAAATTGCCATGACAGCTACTGATTTGTTTGGAACATTAGAATTACGTTATTATAACAATAAGGAACATTACTTTGAAAATTAATTCATATTAATTTATTTTAAATTAGTAATTAAAAAAACATTAAATAAGCATAATATGAATAAAGTTGATTATTATTCGTCTCCAAATTTAATCCTTAAGACGCAGAAGTATATACGTAGTATAGAATTGCATTTTCATTGTACATAGAAATTTTTGTATTCAAACAACACGTTTTCAAAGAAATGTGAGCTTTTCCGGGTACAATAAGTTTTTTTTTTGTTTTTGATTTGTATTGTGATATATAAAAATCAAGTGTAGCATTCGATTTGAAAACCATGTAAAATTGCTTATTATTAATAGAATATGTTGATACAGAAGTTAGAATTTCAAGAATAATTGAGAGTATAAAACATTCTTCGCACACAAAAAATAATGTGTCATATTAGCATAAATTTTTTAAGAATCTGCAAAATTGAAAGGAATATTTTTTCGATCTTTTCTTCTGATAAATTAATTTTCTTGTAATGTTCTAAACAATGTTTCATACAAATTCACATACAATGTTATCACTCTTTCATCTATATTTCACACAATGTTACAATTTTGAGCTCAAGTATGAATCCAAACTTTGTGTTTAAGTTGTGTATCGTGTAGATTTTTCCAATGACCTAGATTAAACATATTTAATAATTTCAAGAAAGTGTTTAAAATTGTAAATGTACAATAATTTCTGTATTTTTGGACAAATTTTACATTACTGATTTAAAAAACCAGTTATTCTTCCATTTCTTGAAGTAATGAATAAAAGCAAAAAAAATGCATCGTAGTATGCGTAAAACCACGAGATCAACAGCCGCCAATAAACATTTTATTTACGGTGACCCAACAGCAATTCAATCGTCCAAACATGGATTATGCAACACAACGGACACCATTGCTCACATCGACAATAGAGGATGATTTAGAGTTTCCCTTTCGAGGCCTCGCCAGCATCTCCGCTGTCTGAAGCTGTGTGTGACGATTCCAATACCGCGCAGTGGACACATCTGCCACCATGAGATATTGACACATTCAGCTCTCATTTCCAATGTATAGCGCTCATGCAGCATTCACGTGCCGCGTTCAACAGGGGAATGAGGCTGTCGATACAGTTCGGCTATTCTCCGCATATCTGCAACACTACGTTCGCATGGGTCTGGCGAGGGAGATACTGGCAATGAGTAAGAGGGTGAGAAGCAAGAACAAACTTTGACACTCGTAAGAAGGAGTAAGGAAGTGCTGAGTTCCCCTAACATGGATATTTTGAGTTTCGTTAATTAAAAAAAAAATACCTAACATTACTTACGTAGGGTAAAATTGAAATTGAATAATTTCCTAACTTTGAACCCCATGTGAATTTCTATGCATATAAGCATTTTGATCATGCAGCTAACAAGAATTCTTGTCAGGAAGCTAGTGGGATTGTTAGTGAACTGTTAGTGGATAACTGTCATATTAGCGAGGAGGATCAGAGTTGTCAGTATTTTGTGTAGTGTCATATTATATATAACTTTTTTCTGTGTATAGTCAGTCTGTGTGTGTTGTGGGTGAAGGAAATTACAACTGTTATTCTACACGTGACATAAAGTATTCAGTAACTTGCTAATACGAATATGACGAATGTATTTGAGTAGCCTAACTTGTTGCTATATTTGGACAATACGTCGAATTGGACCAAAGAAGGTCACTTTAATTGTATTAACCCATTAGGAATAAAACTTTTAATAGGGAACTGATACGTTATCCCCACTTGCAAAAGACAGACGTTACAGAAAAAGATATACTGGAAGAACCTGATCATAAAGGGCTGTTCTAATGAAGGGTAGTGTTCGGGCTATTGTGCTTGATTCTGGGTGTTTTGAAGTGGACTGTATTAATAAGGTAAAGTTGAAGCACAGCTGTCCCAAAACCCTTTTATAGCTCAGGAAGTATTTATGTAGGAGTTCTGGATTGACAGAAAAGAAATTCTTGCACAACTACATTTAATAATCACTACACTTAAGCACTTGTCTACATGACACAGTTACATCACAATACATGGTAGCTGGAGCACAGTAATAGTACATTTTCTGATGCGAGTGGTCTAGTGCAAATAACTTACATTACACAGACATAATGGTCAACAATAACCTACATTACACAGTTATAATTAACGTAATGGGTAATTTACCTAGGAATAATGGTGAGTCTTCCATTCTGGTTATAATTGGCAAATTAGAAATAAGATGTGTTATTAATGTTTTAATACGATCGATTAAGATACGATTACTTGGTTTCAACGTGTAAGATTGAATTGGTATAATAAATTAACAAATAAAAATGAAGATAATAAAATAATTATACAGTGTTTGTGACATTTGACGATAGGTATTAACTATAAAACATATATTAATTATTGTAACGGTTATAGAAGGTACCTGAAGATGGAATGTGATTCGAGACGTTGTTATAAAAATGTTGAACAAGTTTTAATGAAAATGTATTAAATACAAATTTAAAAAGGTGTAACAAATTGACAAAGTTTTTAAAAAAATGACGAAAATTACTTGACTGGAAGCAATATATGTTTCATATTTTCATAATGAAATGTGAAAAAAATAATTTTGATAATATAAAATTGTGTTAATGATTTGGTGATGTGTCAGTGTGCTATGTGCTGAAAACTACGAAAATGTACTGGCTGTGGAAAAATAAAAAAATAGGGGAAAAAGATTTTAAAAAACAAAACACAGCCTATCAAAT
Organism: Gryllus bimaculatus; assembly: GCA_017312745.1. Classification (NCBI taxonomy): domain Eukaryota; kingdom Metazoa; phylum Arthropoda; class Insecta; order Orthoptera; family Gryllidae; genus Gryllus; species Gryllus bimaculatus. Next base: position 5,436,984 of record BOPP01000013.1, read on the forward strand.
GCATATAATAAATAATATTAGAAGCCTCCAAGTTGGTTGTTTACCTTTTTATCATAGTCAATTCTTTGAAGATTTTTATTCACTAAAATAGTGCAATAGAAAATATTTGTTTCATGTAGGTACGTATTGTTTTCTTTAATTTGGAAGATTTAAAACCTGTTCGGCAAATTCAGTTTAAAATATGGAAGTGATAATTTCTACATATTCCCCTAATCAAGAGAATGAGGTAAATTATTAATTAAATAAATAATGAAGTGTTTATATTTTCCCTCAAAAAATGCAATTTATTCGACAAGTAGAATTACTTAAATATATATTTCTTTATAGACTCGATTCATTACATCAATAATATTTTTATAAATACACTGTTTATTCGAATTTGAATGCATGATTTAATTTTTAAAATATATAGATGAGTGAAAGAATTAAAATGTTAATGACATTAAAAATAATTATTATCATGCCGCACACTTTGTCTAAACGATATAAAAATTTCCCTCTTTGATTTAATGTGTGTTGATATGTACGCGTGCAGACGCTTTTGAGCATGAAAACCTGTAACCGAGTGAAATTTCTAGCATTTTACTAAAAAACTCATCAGTGGCAGCAAATTTCTTAATTTGACAGTCACTTAATTCTTTCAATCAATAGATACACAGTGACTTCGTTGTTTCAGGTGGTAACTGACAATGTGTCTAGCAAATTCAGATGCAGAAAAAAAAGTATGTGCTAAATGTTTCACTTTTCAACAGGTTTAAAGAACATAAACATGTTGAAAGGAAACTAAAATGAATTTCAGCCACAAAGAAAATGGAATCTGAGGAATCACAGAAAAACTACTCAAAAGCATATTAAAACGCGTAGTAAATCTAGGTGAAGTTCTTCTACAATAAGAACTTTCTAGACAAGTTTTACCTCTCTACGTCTTGTCGAGACGTTAAACACATTTCTCTTGGGTGAAACTACAAATTTCCTTCCTTTTCTCCATTACTCTTTAAGTAATGTAACGCCACATTAACTCAAGAATTTATGAAGCGTATGCACATCACCTGCCGTAAAAGAAGACAAAGGAGAGACTTTCATGTAAGAAATTTTCCGTTCCATTTAACGACCGTGAATACTGAGAAACAATTAGCACATTTAATTTCATCGTGTCACGGCTATTGAGTGGAAAATTACATTTCATGCTTTGGAGATATTTTAGATAAATTTATTCCGACTATATTAGATATTTATTGGATATTTACAAGAGAAAACACTAATATAGCTACCGGAGTAGTCCAAGAGACTACATTTTCCCGAAAGTTGAGCAGTATGAGCTTGAGGAACATGTTTTTCTTTAGTAGGCTGTTGTAACTAAACAATGTCACTCCAAGACAGAAAAAATATAAAGGAATAGAAATATTTACTGTATCACCGAATATTACAAGCCAGAAACTAATTCTTACATTGTTAATCTTAAAATATCCTTACATTTTTAGCTCCCATAATACTCTATTGTATAAATATAGTATTGGTAGATAATCTGACAGTTGTTCATATTCAAAGGATACCTTTGTGGTTGCATCGATGTATTTGTATTTCAGCATGTGGAACATGCAACGTTTAACCTACGAGAAAACTTCTAGCGGAAACTTCACTTACCTAATATTCGACATACAGAACAACAATGATTCCGAATGTACCAAAAACATTTACTTTGGCGCTGTGTTACTTAAACAAACTCAGTTTTTTTTAAAAAACTCGTTTTTCTCAAAAGCACACATTGCGGCCGGTCTACTGAGCGCTAACAGCAGTAATTCAGGTGTTGAATAACTTGCAATTTTTTGTTACCGTACGCTTCCTTTGTTACCTTAGGCCCTTTGACAAGAACCACTATTTTTCTTCTCGCCTGTCACCGCAAACGCAACAAAATTTCACCTTTCAGACTATAAACTGCGCGCGCGCGGTCCCTTTGCTCCGCCTAAGCGCCGCAAACAGCGCTCCATTCTTCTCGCGTTCATGTGCTTCCGCGCAGCCTGAGACGCTCACAACGTGGCTGGCGGGGCTCTCTTTCTGTGGAAGGACTGCCACACGCCGCGCGAGTCCGTTGGATGCGCGGTTCCGACACCCCGGGCGCCACCGCTGGCACACGGTAGGACAGGGCCGGGGTGGAGGCGGGGAAGGGGCAATGGAGGAACACGAGAATGAGGCAGTGTTCTAGGAAAAGGATGAAGAGGAGGTGAAAATGAGAGGAAGAAGAGATGGAAGAGGAAAGGGATGAGAGTGGAGAGCGAAAGGGGCAGTGAAATTACACAAGCTAGTACATGAGATACTAATGACGAAGGAGCAAGAGGCAATGTTGGCATAAAGGAATTAAAATACAATGTTGGAGGAGGTATAAGAAGAGGTGACAGGAGAAACGGGAAGGAGAGCGCGGGAAAGGAATGATGAACAGTAAGAGGAACAATTCAAGAAAAATGGAAAAAAGGGAAAAATCAGGAGAGGGAAAGAAGAAATGGAGAACGAAGATGGGGAAAGCGATGAAGAAACATGAACTTTAAGAGGAGAAAAATAGGAAAGAGATGACAAGTAGGAAGAATAAAAGGGAGATGATAAAAAAGAGAAGGTATATGAGAAGAGGAGAGGGGTAGAAATAGGAAAATCTTTAGGCGGAAAAGGAGGTAATGGTGGAGAAAGAAGAGAGGGGGAAAATATAGGAAAGGGAATAAGTACGAACTCGTAGATGGAAGAGATGGAGGAGAAGGGGGAAGTAGGGGAGAAGGAAGAAGAGAAAGGCTGACGAGAGGTAAGCAATGGAATAGGAGGAAGAGAAAAAATGGATGGGAAGAAAAGAGAGGAGAAGGAAACGGAGGTATAATTGGTAGAGCCGATGGAGGCAGAAGAGAGGAGGTGGCAGCGTTCGGCAGTTAAGTGGGAGTACAAGGGCGGCGGCTGAGTGAGTCTCCTGCGAAGAGGGCGGGGGAGAGGGGGCCGCGGCAAGGGGTGGAGGGTGGCGGGGTCACGCGTGGTGGGATGGGGAAGACGGCGGTGGCGCTGCCAAAGGGGCGGAAACTATAGATGGGCAGCGCCTGGCGCCACCCCGTCCCTCCCGCAACGCCCGTTAAGCCGCCCCTGCCACTACTGCTTCCTCCGCCGCCACGACTTCCGCCCTCGCTCCCGAAGACCTCTGTCCGCCTCGCCGCCACCGGCAACGCCCTCTGATCCAGCGCTTCGTTGGACGCTACTAGTGCCACCGCTAACGAATCGGCTGCTTTGCTGCCGCAGATATCGTAATACATGTACCGCATATAGAAATTGCGTATCCACGAGATGCGAGGGAGAAATTGCGTATAGAGCGAGAAACTGTTTATGATGAAACCATGTGTTGTTGTACACATGGTGTTGTTGAAGGAGGAAGTTCGTATTATGAAACAACACTTGGAATCAGTTGTGATAATCAAATTTCTATGACATTGTTAATTCAAAATTTTAATGGTATTTAGTGTACTATGGATGAAAGGCACAGAATGTCTATGTAAATTACCCTTAGAGTAAGCAGAGAGCAATTGTAGAGTAGGGCGGTGTAGTAATTGCAAACAAAAATAAATTAATAGTTTCATTGGGTTGTAATTTTAAGGTGAAATAGTAAGAGTGATTTCATTCCAAGTGCATATGACATCAACAAGAATGCTGTATTTACTGAAAGCGGCTCTCAGATCTTTAGTTTGTGTGGTTTCCTCCAACCACATGCAAGTGCTGGGGGAGCAGTACCCAAAACAACGGGTGTCGACCGCACACGTTTTATTCTGTTTTAAGCTGGTCTCGCAGGGATCAGGAAGAGGATCTCACGTATCTTGATTGGAACGGCACATCCCTTTTGAAACAGACATATTTTAGAATTGAGACGCTTAGGTCTAGATTTCTATAACAAACAAAATAGTGGTGCTACAACACCACAAAATTCAGAGAGTTTAATGGAAATGAGATCTGCGCCACTTTTATAAACGAAATTTTCTCTATTCGAGAAAAAATGAAGGAAATAATTTTTTTTGTGAAAAAAATGTATACAATGACTTTCTTCCACGCAAAAAATACGCAAAAACTATTCGTGTTTAAAAAGAATTAAACATGCTCTTATTTTAATATCAAACATTAGACTATATTTTATCAAGAAAAATATTTATAATCATAATTGAAATTTGGTAATGTTAATTTTTTGCAGTTTTGGAAAATACAGAATTCATCGTAAATGCGTATTTTTATAAGCGTGCTTTGCTTTATTCCAGAGAAATAAAAATAAGAATATTTTTAAGAAAATATTAGTTTAAAATTGCGTTTATTTCATACAACATTTTGCGAAAATTATTGGTATTTAAAAAAATGGTTGTATCACCATATTTAAGGATCTATCTTTGAGAACAGATATGATATCTCTAAAACCACTTCGATAAGAATGTTGATTAAAGATGCGCGAAGATGCTCAAATAGTTACGAGGAGACAACCAACATTATTCGAAATAATATTTACGAAAGTTTTAAGATCCACGAAAAAATTTCCTCCATTGCAGAAATCAGCTTTGGGATCTGTGGCAACAACGAGGGCATCCTCATTTGCGACAAATTTCCCGTTGACAGATGCCCCAGATGCGTGCCGCAAGATGGCCGGATTCTGCGCGACGGTATTTGGTTTCCTGTGAACTCCCCGCCGTCTTGCAGAATACTCAGTGCTATCTGTTACTTTCATGCCTGAAAATAAATGCTACAAACTTCAAGGTCGTGCAAACGGAGGTAATTTTTCCATATGAAAATATTAAATTTCATTAAATAAAGTTACAAATCTAAAACATGCCTATGTTTATTAGGCAAACTCATGCGCTGAAGTTCAGAAAGTCACATCCTGGCAAGAAGTCCAGCAACTGGCTGCTCTCTTTGGAAGTTTTCCGTCATTTCGCCTATGAATACCAGCCGAATGCCGGAGCAGTATCCTAACAATCGGGCCATGTACCGTGCGCGTTCTTTTGTTCCTCTTCCTGGTCCTCTCCTCAGTCCTTACTTACACCCACTTACAGTTAGATGGACTAACTACCACACGTACCGGGAAACCGCCGGGAGCCTAGAGCTGGCTTGAGGCAGTGTCTCGATGGTTGGGGGAAAAACCTGTTTGTCAACTGTAAGTCCCGGATCGCACCATCCAACGGGCGAAGATCACCGACACTTCTCGAGGAAAACACCTACATTACACTTACTGTACTAATGACCTTAGCCGCTGACGCGTCTGGAATCACTAACCAATCATCCAATCAGTCACGTCCTGACACAAGTTTATTTTGTTTACCTGCCGAACAAAGAAAAACAAAATTTCTCGGTGACGGAAAGTGAATGCATGATAATCCGGGACAAAAGTAACATGTTTATTGACCTAATTACTGTTTTTTTCAAATATTAATTGGCAAAACTGACCATTTTACAGCCCACTACATCCTCTAGAAGAAACAATTGTTCTGGAACCCGTAGAGTCTAGAAAATACGTAGAAATTGTGTGTAGAATATCGGGGATACAATCTACGCAAATATTCTTGTTCTCCAATCCCTGCTCCCTTATTGCATTTTCCCGTATACTATATACGAAGTAATATATTAGCATAGAGAGAATTATGTAAAGTTGTGGCATAATATTTTTCGACAGAAAAACTGGTATTTTTGGGGCCTGATACAGAAAAATGGATAAATCCTGTTTAAGTTGTTCCAATATGTAATAAAGTAACTTCTAACACGTTGTGTACTCACGTTTTACGTTTTAAAATTAACAGTAAGCTAAATGTGTGTTTTCTAATAAACTCGTTCACAAACTATTCCTTGAATGTGTGCCAGCGTAGTATATATATATATATATAATATATATATATATATTATATATATAATAATATATATATAGAATGGATAATGATGACATTACTAATATGAAGGAAACTGGACAATTGCAATAGTCCACATCTTTTCTTATTGCAATATGTTCTAAAAAATAGTTTATTAAATAAGATTACCAGTTCCAGTTCAGAAAATCCAGTTCAGAAAATTCCACATTTTCAGAAACGCTCAAAGGATATTTTCTTAAAAAATGCTTTAAAGTTTTCAACGAAAATTAGCATTTTAGATCATATTAAAGGTACTGAAGTATTTTTGGTGTAGTATAGTTATTCTTAAAGTGAGACTCGTATTTCAATTTTTCTGATAGGAAAACGAAAAATGGAGAAAATATGAAAAAAGGTTTAGACGCTAATAGATGGCAGCTAAAATGAGAATAAGGCGAAAGCGCCAAGGCTGTGCAGATAAGTAAACTGACTAGTACGAGAAAGTCTGTTGCAATTGCGTATCATCACTAGTTTATAATCTGCTGCGTGCAGGTTGACGGACAGTTATATCTCCTTTTTACTTCCACTTTATAGTAATGCGAGCTATTAATGAGATACAGTTAAGAAGTGTTTTAAAATGATAGAAACTTGACAATTTCTCTATGACCTATAATAATGAGAAAAAGTTAATGAGAAACGTTTTTAGTACATTACTTTCCTTTATTTTCTGGCGTTTTACTCGTTTTCTTTAAAAAAATTCCTTTTTACATCTCTTTTCTTCAATATCTCACAATTTATGGCTCTGCGAGTAAACAGTACTTAGCAAAGTTTCTTAGTTCCTGATGCCAGCTTGAGTGCTTTGACACTTAGAACAAGCTACTTTAAAATTAGCATCCTATTTTAATGAAAATTAAAAAGATGTTCAGCAGTATGAGGTTAGTAATACACTTAAAATATTTAATTATCTTATAATAACTCACAATTATCATAATTCAATACCGTTTAACTTCAATAATTCGTTTTCATTTTTCTTAAAGTTTACAGAATTGTTATTACATTAAATGAAGTCAAGCATAAAATGTAATTTTGTAGTTTTTCATTTTTAAATTTTCATACTTGGAAATTTTGTAATATGAAACATATCTGTCCATAAATGAAGTAGTGAATAAAACATTATATGCTCTCATAACAGTGAATTATTCATATGTTCGTAATAGAATGAGACACCACCTTATAACCTCAAATGTTATTGTATCTTTTTCCACTTAGCTTATAATTCAGAATAAAAGAAGTTTAAACTACCACTTCAGTACACTTTGTTTTTCTAGGCGAGGTTTAAAATAGCGCTCTTAAATACGCAATTGCGCTTGGAATTACAGTTTTATAGAATTACTCTTCGCTTGCGGTGAACCTATTCGAGACACATAATTTAGAACGCCATTTAAGGGAACGAAGAGGTCTGTTCTTTGTTTCCGCAGCTCCTTCCGTCTTTTGTTTATTTTATAAAGTCTGCGACCTTTTCCCTTCCAAAGTCGCACGAAACATCCGCAAAACGGCAGGCCCCAGCACGGAAAGAGCGCGTTCAGAGAGTACTTGGGCTGGTTTTGTGGCGCGGTTGTCCTAGAAAAGTGCATGTGAACGGTCTGGCGATGCTGGTGGCAAGTGGGGCTCAAATGAGAATCAGGGAGTAGGTGAAGGGGGTTAGGTGACGGATGAACTGCTTGAAGAAGAGAAAATCATGGCTCAAGGAGAAGTGTTTTTCTGTGCACAAAATCAATTTTCTATCCTCTCACTTAACACATTTTGCTTTGATGTTCGAGTCTGTGTCACGGTCCGTTATGAAAATTACAATGACTCCTATCCATTTTTTCTCACAAGAAATAGCTTTCCAATCCACATATTTCAGGATAGATATAACAATAATCTGTTTCAGTGAAATTATTTCATTCTCATCTCCGAATTCCCTGTCATTCGAATGCCTGTTCTTTTTATCGACTCACCAAGCCAATATCTTCCTATTTAGATACCACTACATACCGCTCTATTTGAGAATAAGCAGGGTTTTTAGAAGTGCACAGTAAAACAATGTCAAAATAAATTTTAAAAAAGTATGACTTTTTATATGTATTTTACAAGTATCTACCAACAGCGCTACAACACCTGTAAATATTCAGGGAGGAAATAATGTAGTACAGCCGATTGATTTTTTCTGACATTTTGTATAATTCAAATGTCGAAGCCATAAGTATCATATTATGTTTATGTAAGAAAAACAGTTCAATTCTCCACTTAAACAGTATATAAATTGTTTTTGAAATTTCAGAAACAGTTTTGAATCCAAACATGACAATGCAAAGGAAACGCACTACACAACGTGACGTGCGTAGGGCAGAGAGGCCACGGGACGGCGGCGGGGACAGACAGGACGGCGAGGAACATAAGAACTCCGAGTCCGGGCAGCATCGAACACTTAACGAGAGTGGTTCTACATTTCGCGATGGCAAGTTTCATTTCGCAGAAGGAAATTTCCACCCCATTGCCTCTCGATATTTGTTTGTCCGTCGGCGCAAAATTTTCTATAGCTTTTCGCAAGATCTTTTGCCAGTGAATGCAGTTGAATCTTATTGATCGTGATGAGAGAAATGTATGACCAATGTTGCAGAAAAATAAGAATCTTCATGGAAATTGTGTTTGCTCCGGAGGGCGCAGGGGGGGGGGTGCGAATAAAAAGATTGGGGCGCTTGGGGATGTAGAACGTCTGAGGCGTAAACGACAGGCGAATGCCGTTGGCGAAGGCCATAGGCGAATGCCACAGGGGTGCGGTTGATGAAGAGGACGGTGTAACGTCATGACGTACCCGCCGGACCTCAAATCGCGTGGCCGGCAAGGGGGAGGGGCTGGCCGTCTGGCGGCCACCAAACTCGAAGGGTGCGGCCCGGGGCGGGTTGTCGAAGCATGTGTTCAAAGCGGGGTATGATATCTGATGGCTGTCGCGTCTGACAGCGGCGGTGGGCCCAAATTTGGAACTAGCCCAAAATTCGTTAATGAGGTACTGTGGGCCATAGGGCGACTTCATGGGAGGTCGATCACGTGATTCCTCAAAAAAGCTGCTAGCGAAGGAACACACGGCATTTGAGTTTGAATCTAATCGCGTTCCGGAAGGCACTTATCACCGCCAGGGGTTATCGCTACCTTCGGCTGTCGCTACCTTCGAGGTGTGGCTGTTCGCTATTGGACGAGGGCCAGGAACGGCGCTAAGGTTAGCCGCTGGGTCTGTGTAAGTGTAGTTATTGTATAGAAAATTTTTAAATAAACATAACAACTCCGTGTCTGTGTTTCACTTGCACCTCGCGACGTTAGAACGGGTTAGTATGCAGCAGCTCGTAGTTAAAAGCAACTGAGTGTCTTTGCAGATTGTGACAGCGCGGGCGGTGGGGTTGGCTGGAGCGAAGGGGGCACTAAGAGGTGTGAGATTTGTCGGGGCGTCAGGGATGGGTCTCAAAAGGGCCTTCCCCCATCTGGGCGGGAGACAAGACCAACTCTTGCGAGAGGGGGGGAGCTGTAGGGTGTGGACGGCAACTCATCACGCGGTGGCTGCAGAGGTCGCCTTCCCTTCCTAGAATGAAGAAATATTAGCGAGAACCAAAGAGACGCGTGATATTCTGAAACATGCTACGCCATTTTACTGTTACAATTGTTTGCTGACCATTTTCCTGCATTGTAATTGTAGTATTGTAGGACACAAATTCTCAGGAAACGAATCAATAAAGCAAACATGAAAATAGTTTATTTCGAGCTGCCATATAACACTTTCCAAATTAAGTTCATGCCCAAGCAATGCTGCCGAATAGTGAATAGATGTGCCAGAAATGAGCCTACCAATCTAATATGCCAGAAGAAATCACCGTGTCGCAGTTAGGTCGCGATACAATTCACAAAAAGTCTCTAATCTCAGTTATCATTAGCGCTCACAATCCCTTTCTTCGCGCGGTGCTGGGCGCGCCACTTATCAGCAAGGCCGCCCACTCCCCTGCCGCCAGGGGGTGAGGGAAGCGGAGGGGCGGAATGTCCCTCCTTCCCGCGTCTTTCCGCTCCGCCGCGCCTGCTGCCGTGCCTAGCGGCGGACGGTTCACCTCTTCTCTCTCGCGGCGCGCGTTTTCGGTAGTAGCTGTTTCCTCTACTAGTTTGACCGCTACTACAGTAATTATATTTTATTGGTTAAGCGGTGTCTTTGGATCTGATCGTGGACTTGACTTTTGGAACTGGGAACACAGTGCACCAAGGTGCTTCGTTGACAAACTGTACTTATAGTGGTCTTGAGAATTAACGTTTTGGTTTTAAGTGATTACCCTGAGTTTTTTAAGTCAGGCCATTGGAGTCGGCGGGAGTTGTTGAGGTGGGCGTGAGCTCGCTCGTGAGCGTGGGTAATCGCGACATGTCGATAGGAGAGACGGGGGTGGAGGGGCGGTGGAAAAGAGGCTGCAGTGTGGCGGTAACGGCTCTGACGGTGGCGGTGACGGTGGGGATGGCGATAACGGCAAGGATGGCGAAGATGGCGGAGAGTACGTGTCAATGAAATGGTGGGGATAGCGGTGTGGGCAGTGAGGGTGATGGCGGCGGGAATGAGAGGCACGTCGAGGACGGCGGGGATAACAGGGAAACCGGCGGCGACGGCGGGGGACTGAGACATCGGGAATGGCATGGGCTTCAGTGTCGTTGCGGGCGTGGGAGGAGCCTGAGGCGTCGGCGGGTCCGCCAGCGCCGGGTGCGTGGAGCGACAGCGCCGGGCGCCGAGTGCAGGGGGTGGGGGTGAAGAGGGTGGCCTTATCGGCGGGGGCGCGGCGGCATCAGCGGCGCGTGCGGCCGGGCGCTCGTCTGCCTGACGGACTAGGGCCCATAACCTGGCGGTTGCGGGGGTTAACAGCGGCACGTTAGTTGGCGGTGGCGCGTCGCGTAGGTCGTAGCGCTGCAGTCGTACGCGGCTGTAATGAAGCGCCGCCCCGCCCCTCCCCTCCGCCCCGCCGCGCAGCGCACTTCGCCTATATTGCCTCACAATTGCCGTAACGCGCTTGCGGAATACCGGCGGCGGAGGGAATTGCTTTTAATGCGCGGGCGGTGGCTGACGGGTGGATGGCAGCGGCGGCGGCGGCGGCGGGCGAGACGGCGGAGGCGGACGGGGTGAAACTACGACGAAGTGGCCGCGTTGCGGGTAGAGAGTGCTGTCTGGATTGTGCAAATTCGCGTATTGCGGGGGCAGGAAGGAATTCAAGGCACCCTTTTTTACTGCTCGTGAGAATGGTGAGGGTGGTAATGCTTGTAGCGATGATGTTGGAAGTGGTAGTACGCACTGAGTTCTTGTCATGGAGCAGAAGTGGGTGTGATCAGTTTGATGTTCGAGGTCTTGGAGAGTCTTGCTAATTAAAAGATGTTCTATCAGCTTGATGACTACGTTTTGTCAGCTATGGCAGTAATGACTGATTTAGAAACGAAAGCGTTGTTGGTGCAAGAATTGGTATTTATGGCCAATTTGCGAGATCCATCGATGGCCATACACAGTTGCACAAAGGAAAAGCTGTGGAAAGCAAAGTTAGATATCGCTACAAGACAGAGATCATAAAATTAATAAGGGGGAGGTACAGAAAAATTGATGTACTACTTCAGGATTGCACATGTGGACCGAAAATTTAATGAACACATATTTTCTAGAAACGATCTCTCACCAATGGAAGGAGAAAATAGAAAGTGAAGCGTATTGCATTTAGAGGGTTACAATGATAAATGTAATAGAGATATTAGAGCAAGTATACAGGAAACAGAAATATATGTCGTAACGCTGCCCTATTGTTGCTTCTGAGAAAGTTTAGAAATCACACCCTCATACGTTTATACTCGATTGAAGATCTATTTAAATCATTTATATGTTTTCCTACTTTCACAAAATATTGATTACTTCGTAAGTACTTCTAGTATTTTGAAAACTTCATAGAGGAAATGAAAACTAATTAAATAATATTTATTTGTTTTACAAATATATAAATTTGCTTTATTTATAATTTAAAAATATATATTTATAGAATTCTAGGTATGATTCAAAAACGAGTACGAAGAAGCTTCGAAACGAATCATCATTTTGCATGTGTGCGGGGTGAATTTCAGACATGAAAGGAAGGCAGGGAATTCCAGAGTTGGGAAAGGTCGCGGAACGACCTCAAAAGTAGAACTGCTACCGCAACGAGGCAGACGTGGCAATGGCAGCAAGACCAGCGTCTGGCGTCGCCGCAGGGAGGTTAGCTCGCTCTCAACTTCCAGATTTCGTGCGTTCCACACGCACTGCGGTCGCGCTGCGGTGCTCGTCCGGACTACGTTGTCGCCGAAGGCCTGCCGTACAGTGTGCGGTGTTCGAGCTTCCGGTGGCCTTGTTCTAGTGGGAAGCCAATTATTATTGAACACTCCGTTCAATGTCGAAGTACGCTAAATGACAATTCATTAATTGATCGGTATTTATTGTAGGTTATTACACAAATGTCGCTGATTCTTTTTGAAGAACTAAAATCCTTGATATATAAAATTATATATCTGTGTGCGTGTGTGTTCGACAAAAACATTTACATACTTTGAGGATATCGTATAAATTACTAGAGTCATTGCTCAAATATTTTACAAAATTACTCTCAGGAAACGAGAAAAAGTACTCAAGAGAACTCTCAGTCACAAAAATGTTGACTCAAAATTGGTTACAAGCAAACATTCTTGTTACTGGAATTGTTAAACCCCGCAATGCATGTAGGTGAAGGGTTTGTTGCTGGAATAAGCCGGTCAAGGCAGGGCTTAGTAAGGCGAAACTGCGGTGATGGACAGATAACGCGGAGAGTCTGGAAGGGCTGGCGGAGAATAAGGGCCTATGTGAGTAGGCAGGATGAGGTGGGACGGAAGGAGTTGCTTTAGATTAATAAACATCTAGGAAACGGCAAGTAATTAGCCCGTACATACTTTATTATACATTTATTGTCGTGTTATCTGTAGCGGATATGTAATATTCTTGTTATAATATTGCAAATTGTATACAACTGGCTCTTTAGCTATCTTGTAAAAGAGTTTTAGCAAAAAAGCCCAGAAAATTTATATTTGCAATTTTTGGAAGTTTACAAGTTGTAATGATAATTGGACTAATTTTGTATTTGTTAGCGCACTTTGCTCTTTTCGATGAAATCATGAAAAGGAAAACCTTTCCTTTGTAATACCGGCAATGGAACTGGGATTTGTTCTCATCCACATTTCAGAAAATAAATAAAAATATATCGAAAACGTCCCTCACTTAAAAAAATTATAGATGAATTGATTGGACGATGTTTTATTTAGAGATAGATTGCTCTTAAAATAAATATCTACATTTAATATTGAAGGTGTCAGACAGGATCAAAAATATTAGAACTGCTTATCATGAAACTCAAAATACATTTCCACAAACCTTATGTAAGATATTCTTTAATATCCCAGGGGATTCAAAGAACTGGGAAGAGAAAAGATCGCGTAATTGTGAAGAGACCACATTTTGCAGGAATTTTAGTGTGGGCACTTACAGTCTCTAATTACTATTACTATTATTATTATTATTATTATTATTATTATTATTATTATTATTATTATTATTATTATTATTATTATTATGTTGTTGTTATATTTATTGTCAAGTTCGATTTAGTTCGCACATACAAATCCATAAATACATTTCACATACTGAAATTACAGAAACATTGAAGAAATAAATCCTTGAATTGCGACCGAACAACACAATGAAAACACTCAAATAACAACAATTATTCAGAGATTTACAATCGGTTAAGAACATCTTTTCGACTTTTCTGATCTCGAAGCACTCTCAGCTTAACAACCTAACGGGGAGCTCGTCCAGAGCATATTTCAGCACCGTTCGTTTCCGAGAAAGTGGGCGTGCACACCCTCTGACCTCGTTTTGAAGAAAAGGCTGGCAGGAGCCCCGTTCGCGTTACGAGGCGCAATTTCGCCCCACGCGGGGCCTGGAAAATCCTACGTCGCCCGACGTCTCTAGAGGTAGCAGCAGAGACGTATGGAGAAAACTCCCACAAGTTAAGCCTTTGTTTCGTGATGTTTTCTTTCACAGGGGAAAAGAAGAATCGAGCTGTTGTAAAATCTGAACAGTCTCTCGCGGCACCACTGATCTTCACTCAACATATCGCATCCACTTTTGTTTCCAGAGGAAAAGAAAGGGCGTTTGCCGGGTATAAAAACACCGGTGACGTGACGTGCGGAGAATGAAAATGCAACATCTGTTTACAGAAATATATGGGCAAATTCAGGCAACTTAATGTTAAATATAAAAACGTAAAAAAACAATAGTCTCAAATTTAATAAAACAGTAATTTTATTGGGTTTGTAATTTTTGTACATCATTTTAAATTTTGTTCTGATCAATTGACTGTTTCTTAAAATACAAAATTATTATATAGAACAGTATTAAAGAATACTTTATAGTTCTGACAGATTTAAGAATTTTTTTAAAATTATACTCTATCAGTATCTAATATTATCAGTTCGATTATATTTTAAGGGCTTTAATGCATGTAATTCGTTTAATTTACATCAAATTGTGACAACTACTCTAAAGTTGGTTCATATTTTGTCGAATTCCATTAAAGAAATTTTAAACGTAATTAAAGCTCAAACATTGTTTTATTTATTACTTTTAGAATAACGTCTACAGGGTTGTCTGGACATTGATTCTATAATAAAATAAACATTTGGAACTGAAATATACTTCATGTTGGGCATTTCAAACTTAAATAAGCTAAATCTTTTCTGACATATTCTACTGCATTTCCAATTCCCTGAAAGCAACTTGATTGTATCCACCCCATGAAATTGCACAAGACTTCGCCGCCTAACTCTTTAAGGAAAAGAAAATTTCATTCCTCCCGGCCTCTACCTAGTAGCAATAACTTCAGCTGCATCTGCAACGCCTAATCATCAGTTTGTGTCTGGATCGTCACCAAAGCCTTGCTCCTCCCAGCGCCGCCCCGCCCCGCTCCGCCCGTCTACGGTCTCTTACAGCGTCGGTGTGCCGCAAAGGAACCTCCCGGCAATGAGTGGCTGCAAGCGTCTGGAAGCGCCGCCGCTAAGACACGCCGCCTGTGTGTTACTGCTGCGACAAAGCGCCTGACGTCGTTACCGCCAACTTCCGACTCCGCGCCGCTGTGGCAGGCGAGGTGTGCCCCACCGCACCGCACCGCCCCGCGACGCCCCACGCCTCCGCTCGAGGAATACGGAGGGAAACGAGACCTGAGAAGCCGCCGGGAGAAAACGTGTCGGAGATGGGGGCGGGAGGGAGCTGGGTGGGGCGGTTATGGGGGTTGGATGGGGAGAGTGCGAGCAGAGGATAGTTACAAGAAGGAGGCGAAGAAAGAATGACAATGGATGGGGATCGAGTTCAGGTAGGGATGGGGTGTTGCCTGGCAGAGGAGATGATGTGGTTGGTATGAAGTGGGAACGAGGTGGGGAGAGGAGGGAGGCATACTCACAGACGAAGGCTAACATGAGACGAAGAAAATGAATATCTCGCCATGTGGCATGGAGGGGGTGAATAGAGATGCTAGTGGATGAAGACATGAGGTAGAGTTATGGGAAACGATATACGATTGAGATTGAGGAGCAGCGTAACAAGGAAAGGAACAATGATGGGGTGGGGATGTGGAGGTAATATGGGGGACATAATGAGAATTCTGTGTGGATGGAAGTGGTTATGGGGATGAGCGGAAATGTGGGATGCGCTAAGATGTGCGGATGGAAGAAGTTATGATGTTGTGGTAGGGATGTAGTGAGATTGTAATGCCGACGGAGTGAATCAGAAATAACGTGGATGTTAACTAAAATACGAGTTAACGTGGATGCAGTGGGTGGAAATGTTGGTTTTGAGATCTAGTGGTGTACGAAACAAATGACAAGAGAAACGAACGGAAGATACAGGAAAAGCGTTTCAATATGAGATTTCAGCCCCACATAAATAATGATGTGTAAAGAATAAACGATATTAGGGCAAGGTATCTGGGGGATACGACTAAATAAAAGAGAAAGAAAAATGTAAGGTAGAGCGTGATGGGTAAAAAGATATGTTTAGGAAGAGCTAGAGGGTAAGAGAGGTTAGACACGAGAGGGTAGAGTTCATAGCTTAGATGAAAGAAAGATACAATATGGCAAAAGAATGTAAGACCGAAGAGGGGTAAAATAGAGGCAGGAAGTTTCAAGAAAATGAGGACTTTTTTTGTGACATGGAAGAGAAAGATGTAACAAAATTGAGGGGATGAAAAGAAATAAAGCGAAAGGGAGTAGAGTTAGAACCGGAATAGTAATTTGTGTTGGAAGTCTGGAGTCAAATTTACATGCGAGGTGAGGATGATGTTGATGTTGCGTGAAGAGCAGACTCGGACGAGAAGAGAAAGAACCCCAAACAGTGGAACGACAGAGGGAGGGGGCAGCGGAAAGCAGCATTTATTGGCAGGTGCAGGGAGAGGGGGAGAGGTACGGGTAGCGGAGGGGAGTAAGCGGCGCTAAGACGTGCTCCGGGCCACCACAGCCCGCTCCTCCGGCCCGGAATTACAAAAATATAAAAGACAAGGACTCGGAGAAGAGCGAATTTAATAAAACGAGGATGTTTGTACTCGAGATAATAAAGCAAAAATGAAACTAGTTTTATAACTTTCTCGGAGGAGGGTTATTAAAAATTCTTGGCGTCCTCCCCGCTGAGTTGGTACATCTGTATGCGGGGGTCGCGCCTTAGGTCTGCCTTTCGCCCCTGAAAGACGCCATTTTTTTTCTTTCTGGGCTAACAAAGGTGGCCGATATTGATATCAATAGAAGAAAATCTGAATATCTCTGTTACGTTACGAAATTCATTCGATGCTCCTTGAATATTAAATTTTTGACAAATACGACTCGCTGTAGAAGATATGTTTACGTTCGAAACGAAATTACCGAAAAAATTTAACTTTTAAAGACAAGTTTCTGTGTATATGTGCTCAGAAAAAGTGTTAAGTTGCTCTTCTCTGCTGATGTCGAAAATAACATATATTCACAAGGTACTAATAAATTGAAAAATTCGTCAGAAGTGAAAAAAGAGATCAAAGAGGTGTTGAAATTAAATAAGTGCAGATACTGAACGTTGATGACATTTCTTTAATAAATTGAATTCTAACTTGACACGTACACCACTCGTTTGAAGTCGGACGATGCTTACAATTAACAAACGCCACTTGGGTGACATGGGTGACTGTCCGCTAGGTGGCGTTGGTTTGAACACCGCATGCCAGCTGGCATGCAACCGCTGCATGTAAGGATTTAATGTCTAAAATTAACAGTAGAAAAAGTTATCTATGAAACTTTATGCAATGAGTATTGATACATCATGTGAAGTTTATATAACTTACGTTTTCCTCGCTCGTATTGTAACACTCGTGTATTAATACTCATCATACGATCAATTTATAATGCACTATTTTGATGATTATTTTGAACGTTTATAAACCTTTGTCATACCCTGCTTCAATTTATTTTACATACGAATTCTCTTGTACTATATAACTTGAACATCTTTTGTACCTTCTTACATTCATAACTGGAGTTGTAAAATTGTGATAGGAACTGCTTTGCTTGGGAGAGGAAAAATGATAATTCATCCTAATATATTAATTAATGTACTCCAGTTCAATAGTCACACGAACATAGGAGCAATATACAATTGTGAAAGACAACGAACGTTTCATCACCGATGTGGACCGGTGCTACAGCTGCAGGAGAGCCTCGTTTCAGGAAGATAACATTGGACCACTGTTGTTAGATGTCGTTAGGAACAGATAGCTCTGAAAGAGATAGGTCCCGACGATCAAGGTCAGGTTGGTACTTGCGTGATCCCTTTTGTCGCAAGGAAGCAATGCGCTTCTTGTAATCATCCACTGCGCCCTAGATTAGCCACCCCGGTTTCGTATGTCAACCTTGCGACGCCCAAGGTGCGACCGTGAGTCGGGCGGCAACCTGACATGAGGGGAGCACCGCATCCCAAAGGTAGGAAAGAGGACGTTCGCTACCCTCGCAGACACCGTGACGCTCCGCCGGAGAGGAGAAGAGGACGGGGAAGGCGTCGGGTGTCGGGCGCCGCGCGGGGGACGCCCTCAGCTGCTCAATCCGACGTCTCTAAACCTCGGTGTGGCGAGGCGGCGTCGCGGCGCCCTACAGCGGCATCTGTCATCGTTTGCGCGGAGCTTCCCCTCCCCTGGGCCCCGGCCGCCCACGCTGGAGGCGCGCCGCCGGGCACGTCTCGCTCGTACTTCACGGCGCCGCCGACGCCCCGACGGCCCTCACGCCGCGCACGCACGCCCACGCTGCTTCGCTTGACCCTGCTCCGTCTCAACCACCGCCGCAACCGCCGCTCCCGCCATTCTGCAACCGCCAACGCCCCGCTTCCCCACACGCCAGAACGCCCACACTCCGCAACAACCACTGCCGCCACTCCGCCACTCCCACCACTCGCCACTCTGCCATCTCCGCCGCTCAGCCACGTCCACCCGCTTCAGCCTCTCTGCCGCTCCGCCACCCCGCCACTCCGCCACTCCGCCACTCCGCCACTGCGCCACTCCGCCACTCCGCCACTCCGCCGCTCCGCCCAACCGCATCTGATTTCCCATCTCTCGTCACATCGATTCCGCTTTCCCACCTCAACATCCCCTCCCGCCTCCCCTAAACACCTCCCACGTATTTTCCACTCTCCACGCTTTGTTTCTCGCCACTCCACCACATCCCTTCCTCTCTCCTTCAACAATTTCAAAAACTATTCGCCTCCTTCGATACACAAGACACCGTTCCCACAACGCCTATCACATTGCCCACATTGTTGCGCCGTGCCGGCTCGGTCTTACCAGCCCTCACCACTTCTCTAGGTTCGGAAACCCCGCCGCCTTTCGCTCCGCCGCCAGCGCTGCCCCGACATTATATCCTTCCCGCAGTACCCTCCACTCCCTACACCTTCCAAATCCTGCCGCTCCGCACATCGTTTCTCTCATTCCCCTCCCCATCATCCATTCGCTTCCCGCCCGCACTTAGAACGCCCTCTTCACCAACACCTCACCAACCCACGCCATCCACGTCACCTCAACGCCCTCCGTCTCCTCCACCCCCACCAGCCGGGCGCCTCCACCGTCGACCCCGCGCGCCCTCTGGCGGGCGTGGCAGGCGGCGCGACGTTACGGGCCACGCCACAGGGCATCGAGGAGCGGAGCGATGTTTGCAGTGATCGCGAGGGTAGCGTTTCGCTCGACTGACGTCATCCGCGAACTCGAAACTGGTTTAGGGATTTGCGGTGGCTTGAAATCCGGACGTTGAAAGCCTTTGCAACCGTCTCAGATTCAGTATACGGCAAAAGAGCAAATGAAAAGAGGAAATGACGAGCCATTTGTACGTTTCTCCACGAGAATAAACTTGTATTAATAACTTACGAGGAATTTTAATTTCTGGAAATTATATACAGTTTACGTGATATTGTTATAGGGACAGAATACATAGAGGCGATAGACGGCCATAAGCGAACAAGTCTCATTAAGCACCAAAAGTAGTAATAAATGTAATCCGTAAATATGTGTACGTAAAATATTTTCCAACGAGTGCAAACAAATATACGTAAGGCTCTTTCCAACTATTTGAGTACGTGTTTTTGTGAACGACACATTCGTATCTACTAATATTTCGTCCAAAATAAGAGTAATTTTCAATGTAAATATATTATATTTGTGCCTGTTCTTAGGTATTATGATATACACAAAATCTTTGTTTTGATCTCATCAGGAAGTAGTGGAAGATATGCAGCGGATCTATGATTTCTAGCTCTTTAGTGACATTTATATCGCTTACGAGCATAGTTATCAGAGGGGGCAAAATAGACGTCAGTCTGTCAACCACTCAGTCTCTGTCAGTCTGCCAGTCAGTCAATCTGCCAGTCAGTCATTCTGCCAGTCAGTCAGTCTGCCAATCAGTCTGCTAGTCAGTCAGTCTGCCAGTCAGTTAGTCAGACAGTTCGTCCGTCAGTCAGTCTGCTAGTCAGTCAGTCAGTCAGACAGTCAGTCTGTCTGTCAGTCAGTCAGTCAGTTACTCAGAAGTCCATCTGCCTGTCCGTCAGTCTGTTCGTCTGAGGTCAACGCTAAACCATAGGTTGAATTTAGCCGCTGTATTTAGGACAATTCTATGAGACGGCGGCTGTGATCGATAGTTTTAAATGATTTCTCCGACCAACACCAGGCGAATGCCGGAGCAGTACATGACAAGCGGGCCAAGGTTAGCGCGCGGTCTTATCTTTGTCTTAGCAGGTGACGTGCCCAGAAAAAAAACATCAGTCAATAAATCGATCCATCTATTCTAATTCGTTCTACGTTCCCTTTCTTCACTCTGGATGAATATTACACAAGAAATACCAGCTCTCATGTGCTTCTTAACTTCCCCTCCTCCGTTCGTTCCTCACTTGCATCTCTATAATTATTTCGCCTATATGTCGCTGTTCGTCGACCACTATGACTGATTCGTCTTGTGATGGGGAAAAATTGTGATTAATATTGACCACATTGATTCGTTCCAACGTTGACAGTCCGGTGAATACTGGTTAGCCTCACTTTCTCGCGGATACGTTCAACTTTATACTTCTCTTATTTTTGAGCGGAAGTAGCATCGATAATGACAGAAGATTAAAGAGGAGAAAAGTTTGAGATTTAGACTATTGCCGATTTCTTATTTCATTGATATCTACGATAAAGATGTACGACGAAATGTTTGAAAGAGACATTATTAATGGTAATATACAAACTGATACGACAGAGTGGGTAAATAAAACTGTTGGTGAACTTCCAGATCACCAACAGACTCAAATTATTTTGTTATTTACTATGTGAAGGTAAGCCATTTACAAAACTACTGAAAAACGTTGTGCTACATTCAACACTGAAACTAGTAACAGGAGAATAAGAATATCAGTAGAATAATGGAGTTTGCATGTCACATGCAAATTTTGTTTGTGATGTGTTAAAATGAATAAAACACACGAGTAAGCCATCAAACACTTGAATGTTGTGAAAAGGAAAATTAATTTTGTAATTGCCTTGAGCACTTTGAATTGAAAGTTTATATGGTACATTTTTCTCATTATTTCAGATGATTGTGTGGAAACATTTCATTAAATTGTTCTCCATATTACTGTAGTAAAGTGTTTCTTTAATTTAGCACAGCTTTATTTAAATTTTTCATTATACATTTTTGTAAAGCTACTAAAACATATTAAATTTTGTGCTAATGAATGATTTTAACGTATAACATGTTCTTAGGTGATTCTCAAAAAAATCATATGGAAAGTGCGTGTTGAGCTTAAGGGGAGACGTAAGTCAGAGATATGAACAATAATCGTAATTTTTTACACTGATTCCTGAAATTTAATTTCTACTAATTGACATATATCTTGCGTACATATGGAATGGTCGATCGTTTCGGATATGAATGAAAGATATGTATTGGAAATAAATTGTCAGCATATTTTTGAGTGATCGTCCGGAGAAACTCTGGTAACTTTTTACGAAGGTACCTATCTACTTGGCTGATCGGAAGACGCCAACAGGTACCAACAGTTTGGCTGCTATGCTGCGTCCTTCTTCAGGGGGCAATGAATTTCGCTTCGACAAAGGTCCCAGCAAAGGGCAGAAACGTTGGAATTTGTGCCAATAACGTAGCGTCTCCCGGTCAGCCAAGTAGGCACTGAATCCGACCGCGGAAACATACGCTTTCGTTTGCAATACGTTTGAACTGTATTTTAACAAGCTGAGAGAGTAGACGATAGAGACAGATTCAGCACCACGTATTTCTTGATACACCGAAGCGTATAGAGTAAACACTCTTACTCTAACTTCCCATTAGATCGATCTCTCGCACTTGCCGAAGAGGTTTGTTTTATTTTCGTAAGAAACCTCAACAAATATAGCATCAGAAAACAATATTCGCACAAAATCCATTGAATTATATAAGGGATAGATAACTCAATAATTAAATAATAATTCTCGAATAGATATTAATCGTATGTGCGTGCGTTAAAGGAGCCATTTGAAACACGGCTATGTTAGTCTCTCATACTAGCGGGCCATGCAGTAATGACTCCATAATTTTAGAAAACATTCAATGTCATGCATCATTAAAATGCACCCAGAATGCTGATATATTTTCTTCGCATCACACAAATTATGCCCACCATATGAGAACATCCTCTAGACGAGAGAGCCCCATTGGGAGTGCCATGCACCTGCGCTCGTACATGCGTTCCATCGGTGTGTCACTGCAGTGCATCTGAATGGGTGGTGCTAGGGTCACGTCCCGAAGGTGGAAGGTTTTTGGCACTAACTACAGAGAGATGTCGAAATCAGCTGCTGGGTGGAGGAGAACGTTAGCGGGCTACTTCTCTGGCCGAACGTATTCTGTGTTTTATCCGATCAATACCAAGCGAGTTGTTTCCTAACAAACGGTTCACGGTCTGTGGGCAATATTTTCGCCCCTCTTGCTTGTCCTAACCTCACCCCTTACTTACACACTCACATACTTACATGCACTACACTATCATCCATGTTGGGAGGCCATTTGGGAGCTTAGAACTTGTCCTGACTGGGACGGCACCTCGCTGGTGCGAGATACCAGGATGGTGAAATCCCACAAGCCGACGTGTAGGTCGGATCCAGATCTCGTCAGTCTGCAGAGGAAGATAACCGCCTCCTTCCGCGATGAAAACCACACACATTTAACTTGCGGGAATAATGACCTTAGAAGTTGACGTGCCAGGAATCGCTAACCAATCTATCAAATCGAGTCAACTTGCGAAAGCTCGATAGAAGGGCTGGGGAGGGAAGGAGAGGGGAGACGCTCGGACCTCTCTAGTCCAGTAAAGTGCAAGAGGAACACGAATCACTATAGAAGGCCACCTCCGGTAGTCTGATCCCGAATATCACATTTTACCAGCATGTCCTCAGCGTAAGAGTATACCCTCCAGAATTCGTGTCATAAAAACGCATCAACGATGTTAGACTACACTCTTTCCAGGTTATCGGGAAGTTTTGTTCACAGAGATACAACACAGTATTTAAGGATTATTTATCCACGTACGAATGCCTATACCATTTAGTCTTTAAATCACGTATAAGTGCAAGCATTGAGACGCAACGAAGTCGCATGTACCGCGCTGAAAAATAGCAGAACAAATAAACGAGGTGGAAACTGCACCAGGAGGATAGATCAGCGCTTCTTCCAGGCGGCGAGCTCTGCCGGGCGAAGTGGTCGCCGATGGCTAGCCTTCTTCCCTTCCCTTCCCTTCCCAACCCGCTCTCTTTTCCTCGCACTCATCCATCCATCACGCGGCCGAGCGAGCGGGAGTTAGCCTCAATCAAGGCAGTAAAGCACCCTTCCCTATCGGCGCACCAATCTCTGCGCCCCGCAGCCGGCGCCCCCCCGAGCTTTGGAGCACCCCGCGCGTCGAGGGCTTTTCAAACAAAGCTGACTTTTAAGACTTTCCGGTCGTACGTCGCGCCGCGCGCAGGCCCAGCGCCATGCCGGCGCACCGCGCGCAGAACGCCGGGCCGGGGAGGGACGCGCAGTCGACTTTACAGCCCCGTAAAACGGCACTAAAATTAATAACTGCCCTCCGAACCTATTAAAACTTCGCTTGGTCCCGCCCGTACGCCGCACCGGAGGAACGGGGTGGCGAGCCGTTGGGTGCAGGCGTTTTTTTCTTTCTTTTTTTCCAAATCTTCGAAACGCCCACCTCCCTCCCCCTCCTTTACTTCCCCTACGGCGCATTTTGTATTTCCTCGCCCGCGAGACGACCGTGAGAAAAGTTGCGGGTGCGTCACCTGCTGGCCGACGTGGAAGTTAGGAGTGGCGGAGAAGCCGTTTCCACGCCACGGGGCTTCTTCCTTT
>BOPP01000013.1:5462829-5499266 GCA_017312745.1 Gryllus bimaculatus
GTGGATGGAGGGCGTGGATGGAGGGAGAGTATGGGATTAAGGATGGGGATGGTGGGCGAGTCTTAAGGGCAGGGATAGAGAGAGAGGTTGAAGATCGGGTTGGGGCGAACAGTTGCGCGGGTGTGACAGCGTGGTAGCAGGGGCGTGGCATCTGAGGGGAGTGGGGCGTGAAGTGTGTAGTTGAGTGAGTCGCGCCGGGGCGTCTGGAAGCGAGGGCGACCGCGCAGATGCACTAGGTGCTTCATGCGGCAGCGCTCTCGGGGATACTCCCTGGACCGTGCGCTCTCTAGCACTAGTTAGTATACCCTATTTTTGATGCCGTGAATATTTCAGGTGTAGAAGCACGAAAATCAGGGGGTAAAGTATTGTCTTGTTTGTGTTGCATACCAAATTTCCGAAGCACACTGAACGTCAGAACCCTACTAATTAATTGCAAGTGTCTTGCGCAATGCAGTTATTATTTTCTCGGGTAATTCTTATTTCATTCGCTTAATAAAAACTTACATCATAGCAGGGAAATTTTTAATGTTGAAAAAAAGAAGATGTGTCTATTTTAGCGTTATTAATAGTTTTCATTTTTGCCCACGGGCACACATTAAAAATTTGACTTTCTTGTGTGCGGAGAAAAGAAAAAGATATATGATGCTGAAGAAGAAAATGTCGATTTTTCCACAGAAAAATACTTTTGTGGTGTTTGGAACCAAAAAGTGGATTTTTCGTGAGTAGTAAATTACTAGGTCCTTGATACCAAAGAGTGGTTGATTTCAAAAAGTCTGTTTCTCATTCGGTCCTTCGGAAAAAATTGCACTAATAAAAACTGTGTATGTCCTATTTTCAGCAAGTAGGTAAATTTACGAAAATTACAATTGAATCCATAAATCTAAAAACCGAATCCATAGAAAATCACTTCATGAAAACTTACAGCCAAGCCTGTTCTAAACACGTTTTTAACCCTTCGTAAACCACGTGGAAAAAGGTTATGTCCTGCACCACGTGGGGTTTTCTGGACCCCATTCATTATCGTATAATAACTAATCCCCATTCATCATATAATAACTAATTATTTGTTTATATTACGTACGAATAATACTTTTGAGTTACTTTTGGATAAAATGAAACAAACCTGTCAAATCAAATCATCATTTTACTACTTAAATACAAAGAAAAGAAAAATTGTAATATTCTTTACAAACTTGAAGTGCACTTTTCTATGGCTTAGCCTATATTTAGAAAAAGTAATTAGAAGCATATTTACATTGTTTAATTTAAATTTATACATAATAAAAACAAAATATAGTAAGAACAACTTAAATATAAACAGTCTTTGAGCGTTCAAGATTGGTTATATTCTTCACAACTTTTGCAGTAAAGATGCGCGTGCCCCAAGCATTGAGGCGCATCACATCGCTCACAAAAGTAATTGGTCTTGCGATCTTTGTTCCTATCGCACACTGAACACCTTGTCTTTCATGCCGGTTTCTTTTTTGGCGGCTCCTCAGGCATTTCACCTAGGAAGTCAGATATTCTCTTACGAGAATCCTTCGGATTCCGTGAATTGTCTTTTCGAATTCTCAAATATTCTTCTAGTAAAGACATTCTCAAATTGCGAATAAATTTCCTTCTATTATTCGTGTACACTCTTGCAAGTCCATTGTTTACCATGTGTATTATCATGGCATTGATCCTCGCGTGATTGAGCATGGAAAAAAATGTGATTGGCCAAAGCCGGGAATTACGAGACACGTCGTATATTCTGGCAAGGTTGTCAACCACATCCACTCCACTTTTAGTTGAATTGTAAAATGTAATAATCGACGGTTTCCGATATCTTCATCTATCTCTTAGTCATGGTGCAGAGACGACATGACATACACGTGGTTGCATTGCTTTGGTATATAAGAAACAAGCGTGATATATTTTCGGAAACCAAACTGCGAAAAATGTGTTTCTCGTAGTTGCTTGAAACCCCCCATTAATTACATTACACTCGAAACAAATAAAGATTTATGAAGAAATAGGCTATTTTATAAAATATTACTACTTACGTTTTACACAACGTCCTGCACCACGTGGGGTCTGCGGAACCCTGACTCATTTTACAAGCGTCTGTACTCTTCGCTGGTCAGGCGATCACTAAATAGCAATAGGTAAGGGCTTTGGGAACCCTGCACTTCCAGCTACACTAAGCGTCAGTACCGATGCGCGAATATTCAAAGAGTTACAGCGATTTTTATTTTGCTGGGGTCTGTTAGACCCTACGTGGTGCACGGAGGGTTAATTTTGTTTTCTTATGTCAATATAGATGCTAGCGGTGCAATCTGAGCAATATAATGAATGTTGATGGCGTTCTAAAACACAAACAAATTGTTATAGCAATCTGTGCACCTGCGGGAATTATTGCAAATATATATAATGTTCAAAATATATACTCCCTTGTCATTAGTGAAAAACTGGAAATCTTTTAAGTAAACTTGTAGAAGAAGATTTTAATATATCGCTAAAACATGCAGCATTGATTCCTAAATACATTACATTTTTCATCAATTATATTCCCAATTATTATCGAGCCCACTGTTGAACTCCTCCATTAATCTTCCTCAGGTATCGGATAATCATTGATAGGCGACCGTTAAAGCGTTCTTGAATTTAGCCATCCTCTTACCGCTCACGCACACGATATCCACTACGAGTCTTAACAAGTGGCTCGCCGACCAGACCATCTGCCAGTCCATCAGTCTGCTTTCATGCATTCAGCTTCCTTCCACTCCCCGCCACACTTCCTTCCCAGCCTGCTAGCCTGGACCGTCACTACATCTCATCGCCCTATACCCTGACACTCTTGGCTCCCTCTTGAGGTCGTCGCTCAACCGTCAGCACCGTCATACTTACCTTGATAGATCCTCACCCTACTACTCTTCTCTAATCCATTGTGCAACAGTATTTGCCATCCTGAGAACCTTGTTGTCCCACCTCACAAAATGGTCATAGTCGTCCCAATTGGGGTTCGGATGACCACTAGTTGGTACCTTGACTTCGTCGTGGCAGTATACAATACTCATGGGCATAGAGTTCGAACATATACCGGCGTTGAACGACTCCTGCACCAACTTGAAAAGCTTGAATGAGTCGAGCTGGAGGAGCGGTCTACAAAGACTTTAGATAGAAATCCCATCACGTTCAAGAGCATGAGGACACAATCGGGAAGGGGTCTTGTACACCCACGGAGGTCAAGAAAAGAGCCTGCCTCACGGGACTGAAACCCCCTTATGAGGCACAAGCAGTATTTCTCCAGGACTATATGGATTTACATAACCGTTTCCACTCTCACAAGGCTTAAAGACTGTCATCGCCGACTGTTTCGTGCTATTCTCCCATCCACCTCCTTTGTATCTCCTCTGCCCTCCCAAAACCCATCTTCGTGTCTCTTCTTAACCCACCTGCTCTACAACTCCCCAGCCCTCTTCTATCCTCCCACCACCTATCTTCTTGTTCTGTTGGCATCCCGTCTCCTCTACATCTCCCCAGCCCTCCCCCTTCCACCAACCGCCCAACTTCCTGCTCTTCTCGCCCGCACCGGCGCCGGGCGCAACTTGCCCGTTTGCCGCCAGCGGCGCCGGCGCCTTCACACGCAAGAGACGGAAATTTAAGCAGCGAGCGTAAGCCCCTGCAAGCGGCGCGACACGCTGTTAGCGGGCTTCTCTGAGCGATGTGCCTAAGCGGGTGTTGCTGCAAATACACTAACACGCTCCCTCCGTTCTCCTCGGGCCGGGTCCCAAACAGCGTGTTGGTGGCGCAGTACAGGTATCAGGTACTCGTCTTTCTTATTTTTCTTTTATTTCATTCCAGGATTCAGTGTCTTCACGAAGAACGATCTCACATATGTTCCAATCCTTCCAATTATCTTCTAGATTTTTCTCTTTTTTAGGACGATATCTTAGTAGCAGTCTTCTTGTTGCATCATTACATCTTTCTTTTGCATTTTGGAGCAACTGTTGTGATCTCTATTCTATTCGATTATTTATTTCAAAATTTGAAATTTGTTTCTTTCGACGTTAAATGATTTTGGTCTGTTCTGTTGTATCCCACATAATTCTCGGCAAAAACAAAAAAATAGAAAACAGATGTAGTTTCTTATGTGATGGAGGAGGCATGTGCATAATTACAAAAAAATGTGTTTTAGTTGGTAATTTCCTTGAAAAAAATTTTAAAAAAGCTGAGTAATTTACCCGCAAAAATTATATCTACTTGTAGATGCTCCAAGTCTCCCCATTATGTAGGATGATGCCTCTAACTTTGCTACACCTACATCATTAATCTACCGTACCATCAGCACTTATCCATCCAATACCTCTTCTAATTGTGGCTAGGGTTCTGTGGTCGTAATAAAGAATTGGCCCATTGCGATGCAGCAGAGATCTTTCGATATCACGACGGTTAACTAGATGGAATTGTAGCTTTGAACGTTACCAGACCTTACGAATGGGTGTGAAGAAGAATAGGGACGGTAGATTCGGCCGCGGTTTGGTGTTTAAAGGCATCCACCAGTAACCATCCAAGAATATCAAAGAAATAGTGGATTAGAGCTGTTAGACTTTAGGATTACGATTTAGACATCGGCGATCTTTGATCAGGCACCAGAGTAGCTGTCAAAATTCTATCAATTGGGTCTCGAATCTTCGACCTTCTGGGTCTCAAAAAATTCGGTTCCCGACTCACTACATCAGGTCACATCTGATAATTACCATATATTTTGATATTTTGATTATTTATTGAAATTATCAGGATCGTAACACTCTATCAGTTTTTCGACATTGTGATGATTAGCTATCGTCTTGAGGATGGATGTGAAATAAGGACCCCAAAAATGGCTCGCGCCTCATGTTTGAATACGAAAGTATTGCTCAGCTTTATGTTTGGAATGGTGGACGAACACGTATCGCCTCAGTCGCGCGCCGCCCAACTCTTAAATCACCGCTGTCTCTTTTGAAGACACTCACACGCAAACACACCCGCAGGCAGGGAGAGGGAGGGGAATGGTGGTATCTCTATGCAGTCACTGTTGCTCTCCCGTGAGTTAATTTAATTACCTCTCGAGATTACCAAGGAATGTCTACTGTGCTCTTGAAAATGTATGCCTCTTTCGTTCTTTTTTCCTCAAGTAAAAAAAGATCGTTTTCGTGTTCTGAGGTTTATGGAAAGTTTAACTCTAGAGCAGACACAATGATATTGTTAAGGTAATTGCACAATGATATTGTGTTATCTGTTGACCTTAACCTAACAATTGAATAATTTAATATTTTCAAATCGTTATCTAATTTAAAAGTAGAGCCATTTTTAAGAAGGAAATCACAAAAGTTAATGAAAGTTATTATTTTCATTTGTAAATTAAAAATAATCAGACTATGAATTTAATACCTATATTACATTAATTGGTTTTAATTGGTAAACAAAATTTCAAAAATTACGTCTTATAGAATAACTAAAAAAGGGTACAATTCACATCATTACGTGAATTACCAAAATTCAAATTTAATACATATTTAAGGATATAATTTTTTCCAAAATATGAATTGGAAAAATACAAATAATTTTAATTAATTTTTACAAATATTTCATCATTTCGATTCATTCAAGGGAGTTTTTTGTATTCAATTTTTTTGTACCAAATATCATTGCGTCGACATTGCAAGAAAAGATAGCTTACGTGGTATAAAAAAGTAAGAGGTTATAGTCATTAATATTATTCTAGTCGTATACTGCAATAAAAATGCAGCTTCAAAAGGTACTTCAAGACGTAGCATTGATACTGCTGAAGAACAACAAATTAAACACTCGTATAATTTTACAATAAATCAAATATATTTTACCAAAAACAGTCTTCACAATTTTTTAAGGTAATTGTACAAAGTAGTACATAACGTTGTGAAGATTATTTTCAGTACAACGGGTTTTCTATGCCAATAATATCAAAAATATTGTTATTCCACATCGCAAAATGAGAATAGCAAAGATTTAGAGGAGTCTTTTAAAACTTCGGTTATCTGATAAACAGTTACTGAAATATCAAAATTATGAAGTAGTGTGACATCACAGGAGGACAAATAGTCTTTACCACGCCAGTAATGGAGATTAAAGAGACACATATTGTTCATTATGTAGATTAAATGTAAAGATGTAACAAATGGTTCACAAAGTTGTAAAAATTCGTATCGGCGCTTGCAGACCATACCGAACTGGTAACCTAGATTAAGGAAAGACTCTTGTTCGTACGTAAATGCAAAAAACAATTTTGGACGTCTTACTAACAGTAACTGAAGCACTGACGGCGACAAACCACCTTTACCATGCCAGTCAAGAGATATATTAAAGAGACACATATTGTTCATTATGTAGAAGTAGATTAAATGTTTACAGGTGTGACAAGTGGTGCACAAAGATGTAAATATTCGTACACCGGTCATAACGGACTGGTATCCGAGATTAAGGAAAGTCTCTTGCAGACGCAGAAAACAATTTGGCCGTCCGACTAAGAGGTGCTGAAGCGGCTGAGCGGAGCACCTCCAAGGGAAGGAGGCGGCGCAGGCTGGGATGCTGCGTGGGATCCAGCGGGGGCATCCTCGTGGGACCTTGCGGACGACGAGGAAATTCCCTGTACCTGCGCAAGCCCTTAGTGCAACAAGCTCTTAGCGCCCACTTTGGCCGCGGCGCGGGAAGGGGTGGGGAGGCGAGAGGAGGGCGAAGTGGAGCGAAGGGGAGTGGGGGTGGACAGTGAGAGTTGCGACGTAACCGGGGCGAGGGGTGCATAACGGAAGTTGGTCGCATCAGGGCGGGGCGTGGAGTTGGGTTGAGGGTTGGGTGAAAAGTGGGTGGAGTGTGATGGGGAAGGGGTTGGAGGGTTGGGACAGTGGATGAGCGGAACCGGAAAGGGTAGGGAAAGGGCGTAGGGATGGATCGAGGCGAGATGGATGCGAGATGGATAGGACGGGGTAGATTATGCGGGTAGAATGGGATGACTGGCGGGGCAGGATGAAGCTTTGCAGGAAGGAACACGGCAGAGAAGAATAAGGAGTTACAAAGAATGAGCTGTCCAACAGCGGGGAGGTGAAGAAAAGGGTGAGAAAAAGAGAGGAAGAAAGGACGGCAAAATATGGTGAGAGGTGGAGAAGGCAGTGAGGTGGAGTGTGTCGATGATGAAGGGAAGAAGGTGAGGTGTAGTGGAGCGTTGTGGGTCGGGGTTGGGCGGTGTGGGGTCGGGTAGGTCGGGGTGGGCCGTGAGAGGCGGCGTGGGGCGGGGTGAGGCGGTGAGGTGGGGTGGAGTAAAACAGGGGAGGGGCGCCTTCGTTCCAAGCCTGTGAGCTTATGCTCTTTCCTCGCGGTTGTTTCCGAAGTCACCACTACATCCAGGGCTCTTTGCAGGATCCACACAAAGTCCTAGCCATGTGCAAGTGGCCACCTGGTGAAGCTCCACGTACTGTGACTCGCATTACGAAATAACGGTATGAAATTTAAATTTTATTGGTTTTGAATTATTATCACGTGATTTTCACGAGACTAGGTAGTTGAATTATTTCGCGAATTTTAAAAGGCATATTATCTTAGTAACGATAATAGAAAATACCACAACCTGTTCAAACGTGCAATTCCACAGGGCACACTGGTACGTACCAGTTATGTCATTTACTGTGCTCTTAATCTACATCTTTCATTATTCGTCAACTTATACTAAATAACGGAACATTGAATGGGAATACTGAGAGGGAAAGCACAGTAACCGCGATACATTAAGTATGAGTAATGTAATATATGAGTGTGACCCTGTAATAATGTGTGTGAATTGGTGTATAATGAAATGATTCGCTTTCATGAAAATTCTTCCATGAGTACTGATTTCATTACATATTATATTTTAAACAATTTTTAGGGGGAAAATAATCAAAAAATGAAAGAAACAGGAGCGGATTAAAAATATCTAAGTTGGCTGACCACACTCATCATCATTATTCCATTTAACAAATTAATATTAGATACATAAAATATCTTTGGCGGCGGAGTAGAAAACCGAAAAACCATTAGTGCATCCACCAATGAAATAGAAACTAAATATTTACAAACTCAATATGTAAATCTAATATGCAAACCCATATTTGTGAAAGCGAAACGTAGTTTAAGATTTAGCTTGCCTTTTGCCGTTGTATTCAGGGCATGATCTCCCAGGAATTATGTAATGGTGGCGAAAATAGTTTCACATCCAGAGCGTGCCGACGGCGGTGCTTTGGCCTTTACAAGCAGGTCGCCTCTTACATTGCAGACTCCCCTTTTCTACGCAGGCATCGCCATTACCAGCCCCTCACCCGCCCTGGCCTCGCTAAACAGCCCTTGCTCCTCTCCAGGCTAGCGGCTTCAAGCCCCAGTTAGGCCACCTCTTCTACCATCATCGCCACCACTGCTACTTCGACAACTGCCTCGACCGCATCTACCAATGCCTCCACCAACGCCACCCCGTCGGCTCGACCACCGCTTCCAACTCCGGCTCGACCACCGCCTCCTCCACCGTCTCGATCACCATCTCCTCCAACACCACCCACATTGCCTCCACCCCGCCACCCCCATCGCCTCCGCTTTACTTCCACCTCAAACCACGACCCTCTTCTCCATCACTACTGCTGCCACCACCACCAACCACCTCCACTCCCCCACCCAGCTCCCAAAATGCACTTCTTCTTCTTCTTCTTCTTCTTCTTCTTCTTCTTCTTCTGTGCCACCTTTGCCATTTCCGCCACCTCCACCGCGTCTACATTTTTTTACTTCCGCTCTCCTCCATCTCTCCTACTCCCGCTCAGTCCCTGTCCCCACCTCCGCCCCCACCACTGCATCGGTCCTTACCACGCACGAGCTCCTCCGTCCCTCTTCCCCCGTCCCCGGCCATCACCCCTTCGGCCGTCTTCTCCTGCGCCGGCCTCGCCCCGCCACCGCCGCCGCCAGAAGTTTTCAGCTTTTAACTTTTTAGGTTTCGCAGAATATAAACATCAACATGAAAGAAAAGCGCCGCCGCCGTTGCCTGCAGGGAAGATTGCGCGCCGCTCGCCGCGAGGGATGGAGGGGCCGAGGGGAAGGGAGAGGGTGGGGGTGGGAGAGGGAGAGCGAAGGCGCCTGCAGTGCGGGGTGCGGCCGCCCCGGCGGAGTAACGAAATTTGTTTGTTTAAAGCGACGGCTGGGAGGCCTGGCTCCGCCGCAGGTGTGGCCTTCCGCAGACTCCGCTCCGGCTGTCGGAGCCCTTTCCACCACAAACGTGCGTGAATTTGGGTTACCTTAGGAGAAATGCATTTCAGAGCATGTACAGGATTCGATTAAATATTTCGTGTTTCCATTCGCGTCAGCTGCTAAGGTCCCGTATGCGTAGAGAATATTTGAATCACGGGAGGTGGCCGTGCCTTTTTCCCGCTGGAAGGAACCGACCTACACGTCGGCCTGTGGATTTCCCCCAACCTGCTATCTCCTCCAGAGGGGCACAGCCGCGGGTGGAACAAGCTCTTTCGTCTGGTCTTCCAACATGTGTGGTAGTATAATGTATCCGTATGCTAGTGTAGGAGGAGAGTGTAGAACAAGGAAGGGGAAGGAAAGATCTTCCACAGACCGCAGTCTGTTTGTTAGGATTCTATTCCGTCATTCATATAAGTTTGAATGGAGAAACCACAGAACATTACCGAACACAGCACCCGCTGCTACAATTCTCCTCCAGACAGCGTCTGAATTTCACAGATTTCTAGCTAGAGCCTAAAATCCTGTCATAATCGGAACTCGAAAGTAAGGACCTTCCGATCAGAGATATTGCAGTGACATGAGTTGATGCTCTAGCCACCTCTATCCATTGAGGGATCGACGTTCATAATATTTTGGCAATGAACATGTTATGGGACATTTTATACAACGTAGTCACACGCGGGAAAATGTCACGCGTTTTATGAAATTTTCCATCCTGCCCCTGATTGTTATGCAACACCTCATGCACGGCACGTACTGAGGCCGTCAAAAAGGTTTCGAATATCTGTCTGACATCAGTGCAAGGGCAGCTACCAATGAATCATAAAAATTATCACATGCAAGTAACTTCGTTATTTGAACTTTCCACTTTATTTGAATTTTCGAGTATATGTTGGCAATAAGTGATCATTTTCGGACTCTCTACCTGTCAAGAAATTGGTATTCGTTTCACCTGCATTAACTCTATAAAACGTGTTCGAATCATAATGACAAAAAATCCTTTAATAGCTTTACCCATATATACATATTTACTTCTAAATTTCGCAGCAAGCTACGCATATTGCTAGACTGGGCTACACTTCCCTTGGAACATCTTGAATGCCGCTTCTCTTAACACCTCTAGATCAACTGGCAAAGAAGGCTCGGGACTGCACGGTTCAGGCAGTCGTTTTATTGGTAATTCGTTTAAAACAAGTCGAGTTGATGTAGAAGATTTTTGTTATTGCTTACAAAGAAAATGAAGGTTTCTTTGTCATGAACAACTCACAATGTGCATAGTTCATTGTTCATCGCCCAAGGAAATGTGGATTACGCTAGCTGTTTCCAATAAACAAACGTTTCTAAAACACCGAGGCTCATTACTGAAGAATCCGCCAGCCAAATGCCTTACAGATGTTTGAGAAGTACAATTTTCATATGACGTCGGTGAAAAAAAGTAGGAGAATGAAGAGGATCACACACACACACACACACACTTCTGATTATGTGTGTTATACTTCTGTGTGTGTATTAGTTCTCTTTGACAGTGCAAATTCTAGCAAATTTTCCTCTAGCAATCCTAATGATGGTGAAAAAGAAACACTATTAAATTAGCAAAGAAAATGCTTGACTAATATGCAGTTCTATAAACCGTTGTGGTCATATAGGTCTGCAGGTTATGATTTCCTATTATAATGTAATGTAGATTGTCTTGTTCTAGCACGAGTGTGAGGTTGAGGCATGTTGATTGTGAGTGTGAGATCTATAATTTCGAAGAGTGTTTTAAATGCAAAGGTTACTCGGTGTGGACAAAATAAATATATACAAATTATTTGTCACATGTGTTCCTTCACAAAATATTAAGTTACTGTGGTTATAAGTAATACTTTACGATTTTTAGTTAAAGTTTACCGCAGAATAACCTTGCCAGATTTTACTACAGCATACATGTACAGTTATCGATAAATATAAAACATATGTTTTCAGAAATATGTTTAACTTTGTGTTCATAGTGAATAGTGGATGTATCGTTCCAGCTTTTTTAAATCTCCCTAATTATATTACTCTTAGAGAGTAAGTTCTGACCGATATGAAACTATATTTCTGATGTTTTCTATTTTCCATATAGTAAATGTGTAGTAGCTTGCTTTTATTCAGCTATTCCTTTTGTACAACGTAATTTCAGAGGTTGAGCTACTACTTTTGTAATGTCGCAACTATAGGTACTTATATGTGATTTTCACTACTCTTTATACATCCACGTATTAGCAAAACTGGCAGTTTCCATAATATCTTTCACTTTCTCTGCTACCTCCACTTCCACATCGATTGCCAACTAATTTTCCACATCCATCGCCATCTCCACTTTCACATCCACAGCCAACTTCTTTCCCACATCCATCGCCATCCCCACTTCCACAGTCACAGCCAACTTCTTTTCCACATCCATCGCCATCATATCCACTTCCACAGCCAACTTTTTTCCACATCCATCGCCATACCCACTTCCACATCCACCCGCAGTGGTCCCGCATTCGCCTTCGACGCCGCAACGCCCTCGCTCCGAGAGTTGGATGTGGTAAAACAGCAAAGTTTGCTACGTTTCGGTGTTTAGTTGCTTCGCGAGTTTCTCTACAAGTAGGCCCTCTCATAGCGATTTTATTCGCAACCGCGGGAGGAAAGAAACAAAACAAGAGCGCTTTGTAATCAGACGACCGTCGAATAAACCATGACGTTGAATTATTAACCATTCGTTGCCCATTTTTACCGAACACAACCATGTCTACTATTACTAATTGCTACTAACAATTAACAAAATGTAACGTAGGGTATCAGAAGCTCTGCGTTTTCAAAAAAACAAAACGAAGCAAAAATGTAATGAAAGTTAAACTCTCGTAAAGGCAAAAGCTATTCATAAATTACAGAATTAGAAAGATGTTGAATTTAGGATTACGTTCAACTAAAACTTCTTCCTTGGCTTAAAACGACAATTCCACCCAACGCGAAAAATAAATAAAAGAAAGGAAAGAAAAGGGCTAAATATTTCCCGACGAGCGAACGAAAATAAATTTTTTTTCGGTAACTGCACCGCCGCGTTCGCTGTGAGGATGCGGAATTAATTTCGCTCGCGCGCTGCGAAAAGGGAGGTTGGAGTGGGAGGGGGGCGTGAAGCTGCGTGAAGCCGACGCAAGCGGAATTTAAACAAGCGGCGGGCGTAGGCTTCCAATTGACTTGAGCGACGTGTCGCGCGAACGGCGATACGCCGAATATGGGCAGCGGCCTCACTAAGTCACGCGGTTACCGACAGGCCGCGCCTCCCGCGTCGTCACACCGTCTCGCGCGCCTGCCCACCCCACGCAACCCTCGCTCGGAAAACATTACACAAAATGGTGCTTTTTTTACTCTCTCTCTCTCTCTCTCTCTCTCTCTCTCTCGGCCCCGCCCACTCCCGTTCCCCGGCTCCCAGCTGCAATCCAATTTCCCTCGATTTCTTTCATCGCTTTCCGAGGAACCTTCCAGTCTCATCTAGAGCGGCGGAAGGGGGAAGGCGGCCATCATTACACCTCCGTTGCCACCGGTTTTGCTTTCAGAACCTCTGCCTCAGCCATTTCCGCACCTCCACCTCCATGTTCTACGCCTTCTCCACCTCCACCATTTCCATCCTCAATTACGGCAAAAGGCTGATACGGCTCAGTGCAATAGCTGTTGTTTGTAAAGCGTCTCTGACGGGAGGTTCTGAGTTCGAGTCTTCGCAGTGGCAGATTTTCGAGTTAGGGCGAATTCAGGCGCTGTTTGGAGGAGAAATGTAGTGACCGTCTGCTTGCTAGGAAATATCTTCACGAATACCAGGCGGTCTTCCCAGCAGAACCTTAAAAAACGAGCAAATGACCGCGCGCGAACTACATACCTCATTCTTGGCTCCTCCTCTCTCATTTCACACACAATAGTGTGTGAAGTGAGTACACTACAAAAGATATGTTGAGAGCTGAGAAGTTGTCTCGGTTGGGGCAATGCCTCGCTGGCGGGGTACCTGGTTCGAAAACGTGTACCACGCCAGCCAATGTCTAGGTGACCATGGACCTCACTTTCAAGCAAGAGACGAAAATTGCCATTTTCAGAGGCAGATTCAGAGACAAATTGTGGAAGGGGAAATTCAAAAGGTCTTTGTCAAATATGTATATTACAGATTTTGTAAAACGTCAAAGGCTCCACCCAGCTCATTCTGCGATACGATTTTATGCGTTTTAATGATAATTCTAAAATATTTTTGCTTGAAAGTTTTGTAACAAATTAAAATGAATAATTTCTGAAAAATTTTACGGGGGGAGGTAAATTTTTCTCATTCCGCCTTCCATAGCGATGGACATAGCATGCACAACACTAATAGGACTAATAAGCATCGTAGTTGACACGCCCGGAAACAAAAAATATTATCTGACTCAATTTCTGTCTCCTTCCAACACAACTCGCTCCACCTCCAACTTTCTTTCCCTTTTCTCGCACTTGTGCATTCTCCTTCAAGCACTTGCACCACATCGCCTTCCTAGCAATCTTTCTTACGTATACGCTCACTATTTCTTCACCTCCTTACATCTTCTCTGCTGTTCCTTCCCACACTTTGTCAGTTCCACCCACAGGTGACTCCACTCTCTCCACCTCCACCTTTTATGCCGCCTCCCCCTAGTTTCCCACTTCTCACTACACCTTCATTGCTCCCTCCCTTTCCTGCACAGTGTTCGCCTGTACCGTCGCCTACGCTCCTACCTTACCACTTTCTCATTCATCGTCTCTACCTCGCCCGTCTCTTCCGTGCCCTTCTCTTCACCCAAGGCTTCCTCCTCCTCCGCTATCTCTTTTCCCGCACCCTCCCCTTCTCAGCTACATCATCTCAGCACCACCATCACCACCACCACCACCACCACCACCTATTCCTCCTCCTGCACGTCACTCACGTTCAACTTCTCTTACTACTCCTTCTCCGACGCCTCCTCCCCCACCTCCTTCGCCGCCGCTGTGCGTCGCTTGTATTACAAAACAGAAGAACCAGCGCTGAGGGAACGCGGGCAAGGCGCGGCCTGGCGATGGTATTTTAATGCCTCGATCCGACTAATCGAGACTTGCAGAAAGAAATCGATAGTCGATAAAAACAAGTGCGTCGCGCGCCGGAGGCATCTCCTCGCGCCGGAAGGAGACCTCATCGCATCGCGGCGCCCGGGTCGAGACGACTTTTAAATTAAGAAATTAATTCGGAGGCGAGATGTAGCGCTCAAAATGTCGGTAATTAAACGAAGTGATGGCCGGCCAAATCCCGTTTCGAGCTGTCGTACACTGATTGCGAGTTCTGAGCTGGGGTAGTTGGAGAGATCTCCGGTACACGCTGTAAATATACAATTGAATTTTGTTTATTCTTTGCCGGAAACGCATAGAATGAAGGAAAATTTTGGATGTAGTCCAAAGATTCGTGTGTTGTATATGTAAATGTCAGGTATAACTTCGGCAGACTACAAGGTTTTCAGCTCTAACTTGATGCACCCTTTCGAATGAAGATCTGTTAATGCCACTAAAAAGATGTTTAAGATGGAAGCGAGAAGTTGCACACATTTGGAAGAGAAAATGTCTTTAAAAGGCTATCACGGTAGAGAGATGAAACGGGTTTGTCGGACGCGAATGAATTAGATCTCATAGTCGCAGGATTGAAGCGCCGAGAAGCAATATATTCTCAATGCAAACTATTGTCCTGTGCAAAGCAAAACTATATGCGACCGATGAATAAGATACAAACTTCCCTACGGAGAAGTTAGACGCCTTCCTGGCGTTATAATCAGGGAAAATGCTGCATATATCTTCTATAATGCCCTTCATCATTTTGTCGATTTGAAGTAGTTCTCATGTACAGTGCAGTCATGTTTCTATGCAGATAGGGAATCTCTGCTCTGAAACTCGTGATACCCCTTTTCATTTTCCATCTCCTATATCACTCTTTTCGAAATTTGAAATTTCTGTGTCTCCTCAGGTATGTAGCGCGATTCGTATCTGGTATGGTACTGACATATATTGAGCCCTGTCACCAATTTAAAAATTAGCTCTGGATTCCTTAAGTCCTCCTGTGTGGAGAGTAAAAAAGTTAACTACTCCATTTTCTATTATTTAATATATCTATATTTCAAGTGCCGATAGAGCATTTTATTGTGGAAGTTTTCTTTCATTCGATTGTATCTGTTAATAACATATGTTTAGTCACATAAATTTCAAATTTCTCTGTAGTGGAAACTATCAAAAATTTTAACATTTGGTAAATATTTTATAACAAAAACACAAAGTAATGCGGGCAATTGGTTTTATCCTACAAAAAATAATTCATGGCCTGAAAGATATCTTTTAACAATAATATTAATGAATAGTTAGTACATGGCAAATACATTGACAAATATTAATGAACCGCAATGTTCCAAATACGAGGGTTAATTACTTTCTAAATAAAGCAGGCACGAATGCCTGCCTGATGTGTTTATTTTATCACGAATCAATCAACAAATGCAGATACATACAACATCCCATTTTAAATTATTCAGACTAGAAAGCAATGACGTGCTTTTATACATTGGCGTTTCATCGAAAATCCGAACTTGAAAATAAAATTTTTGCCGCAAGTTAAACTAAGATATATTGAAAATGACACTACATCTTTTGAATATTTGCTCAAGCGTAAATACCTAACTCTACTTCAATGGGAATATCTCTTATGAATGAGTTAACCAGAGGCATTAGGATTTCCTATGAAGGTATACTGCATAGTCTCTCTGTCTTCAACAAGCGATATTTTTTCTTGAAATTTTATATTGAAATTTTACATATTGATACAGATATATTGAAATTTTATACATTACACAACCATCCGAAATATATTGCAGCGCTCTTCTATAATGCATTAAACTATATTGAATAACTATTGTCCTGTTACGCACGCTATTTTTGGAAATGAAGTCATAATATGTATTAAAATTAACAAAGTGTAAGTAAGCAAACACTTACCTCGTGAAGAGCAGGATGCTCGCAGAAAAACAGTGAAGAAGATTATTGGTGAATGACTGGTCGTGAATAACCTGGAAAGAAAGAGAAAACGTATTAATATATTTTGTCCTTATTAACCCAAAATTGACGTAGAAATAAAAAGCCGCAAAACCCGGTACTTATTTACATACGAATAAGTGAATAGTATTCGAAAATTTATTCATTACTCACATTGTTAGCATCCTAGAAGATGAGGAAATTGCTAGAGTAGTATATTTGTCTCCAATACAAATGCTTGTACGACATAATGAAGATGATTTACGAACGACATCCGAAACAAATGGTTGGGTACAATACAAATATGGAACCAATATGCAGTTAGGAGATGAAGATAAATAATTGAATTCTTTTTATGATCTATCATGTGAATAAAAACTATATTGTTCTGATTAAAAATTCAAACATAAATAAATCTCTCAAAACCTCTGAACGTCGTCCGAAGTTAGTGGAACATTCGCTACATTTAAACCACCTATCACAAACATAATAATAAAACAAACTGTTCATAACTGTAAAACAGCCCTCACTACACCACCTGCT
This sequence comes from Gryllus bimaculatus, assembly GCA_017312745.1. Classification (NCBI taxonomy): domain Eukaryota; kingdom Metazoa; phylum Arthropoda; class Insecta; order Orthoptera; family Gryllidae; genus Gryllus; species Gryllus bimaculatus. Next base: position 5,479,681 of record BOPP01000013.1, read on the forward strand.
ACAAGATTTTGTCATTTTTATAAACTTGCCCTTCGAAAGTATACACTATATGTCAAAAATATAAAATTACATAATAAGAATTGTGTTAGGCATTGAGCTTAGACAAATATCTCATAAAAATGTTATTATTATTTCATCTATTTATAAAGGTTTGCAGAGGTTGTTTGTCACTATGTTGTTCACTGTAATTTCATCACAAATGAATTTAATGTTTAATGACCACTAAATGCCAGCAATAGCTTGAGGAAAGCTGCGATGATTGACTTCTGATGTCGCTATGTTCCCCATCAGAAGCGTATCCCATTCATAACCTTTATCTATAATCATCAGTCACTTCTCAGAATCACGCTACCATTCTAGATTCAGTGGAAAGCAATGACAAAACTCCTTTGTAATAACTTTTTTAGGAATATAAGGGAGATTAAGGACACCCTTGCCCTGGACTAAGAAACAAGAATCAAAATATGGTAAAGGAAATAATATGATACCACTACGGAATGATACCACAAGGGAAGATATCTGCTACAACCACGGAATTCAATCAAGAACCACACAATAAGTAAGGGTTTCTTAAAAACATTTGCATTAATGTCTTGATCATTAACGTCTACCACTTAAATTGTTATTTTTCCCATCTATGACCTCTAATTTTAGTTGCAAAAAGTACTAATCTATATATTAGAGTTCCATAAACCCAATTATAATGCTTCTGGGATTAATACTCATATTTTTATTAGAATCTTCATTTCGTAGACTTTTTCGCTGAACAAACTCGTTTTCCTCTCGAGATGAGTACCCAAAACTTGGTAATCTTCGGTATTAGCTAACGCGCCGAAAAAAAACATTTTCCAGGCTTGCCACCCTGCGGGTAGACGGCGGTATTTCTTCAATATAAGAAGACGTAACCCAAATCTCCTGCTAGGCACGTCCCTTAAAAAGTGTCACCGAGTTTCGGAAGAGGGCGGAACGCGACGGTGGAGGGAGAAAACGGAAATTTCTTAATCAGCGCGGTCCTAATTAAAAGTCTCACCGCCAGGGGAAAGCACAGTCGCCGGGGGTAGGTGGGGGGGGGAGACGCACGCTCGCGATTTAACTCGCTCGCACCACCACCCTCCCGCCATCCTGCCCCTCCATCCCTCTCCTTCCGTACGGTGCGTCCTTCCGCACGGGGGACGAAACTTTACATATTAAGGCGACGATAAATCTACCCACCACCGTACGTACATTTTTAAACACTTCCCTCCCCGACAAATTTACGTAAGATGGCCGGAAAATGTAATCGCAGACGAGCATCCCTCTCCCACCCGCACCCCGCAGGTCCGTGCAAGAGACAGCGTTCCCGGCAGCGGATGGAGCACCGAGTGAGAATTTTTTTAAGGGACGTAGCGAGGGAGGGGTGAATTAAGTTTGGCTTGACACGCAGCAAAATTGCGTGACGTACCAGAGTTTTACAGACAAAGCTAGAGCGCGCTACACACACTTACGCACCAACACATATGCGTGAAACAAGCTCACGACAGAGACTAAAAGGCGATGTGTTGTTAAATTTCCCCCAAGTCAATTTTCAAAGAGGCTCAAAGGGGGTGCGACATCTCTGACAAAATTCAGTACTGTAACCTTTGTACGGGCGTCTACTAAGGTTATAATACCGCTAAAGTTCTCTTCCACGCACGGGTCTTGTAATTAATGGAGTCACGTAGATTATTATCGTTAGTACTTTAGTACTCTTCTGACAAAGGGTGAAGGGAAAAGGGAAAAGACATTCTCTGGGGTACTTTGCCGTACCACACACACACACACACACACACACACACACACACACACACACACACACACACACTACGCCACCGAAGCTGGTTGATCACGTGCGGCGTTTCGAGAATAGATCTCAGCGGATACGCAGAACCAGTAATTGAGCAACTCAAGATACTGGGAAAGTTACGTGGGTATGATGCTTATGTTACGCCCGCAAGACAAAATATATTAACAAAGGAAATTGTATGTTACCAGCCATTTTACATGGATGCGATTTTGAGAGTAAGAAGAAAATGTAAGCTTGTTTTTACGTGTGAAGAAATAGCAACATGTAAACCACTACAGTTTTACTTAAGCTTAAATTAAGTTACTTTTACTAATTTTCAACTGAGAGACAGAATAAAAATTATGGTTATTAATGATATTTTGAGTTGCTAATTAGACAACTACTGTTTTATTGAATCGAAATGTGTGAATAAAAATTTCATGAGCATAAGTAAAATTGTGCTTCAGAAACTTGCAAAACACCAATTGTGGGTGTTTCAGAATAAATATTACAAACATCTAAGAAATGTATGGTGTCGAAAGTGATCACCATTTGCCCATGAACATGTGGTTAGAATTTCATATAACACAATTACACATTGACACTTGCCCCTCTTAGGTACTATGCGCTGATGTTTGGCCGATCGCTGAATGACGCAATAAAAGTCGTTGAGTGTAAATTTTTTAATATATATTTTCCTTGTTGACATAAAAATGTTTTTCAAGGGTTTGAAATTATTTTACATAAATTACATTGATTTTGTGGTATATTATAAACACAACTAAAGATTAAACATAATTAACAATCTTAAAGGTAGGAGGGGGCCTCTGAACAGTTATTTTAATTTTCGTAATTTGTTACTACTGAATAGCTAATCAGTGTCATTAAGAAGGATGTAACAAATCTTTCGAATGATTAGATTTAATTTTGGGTAATGGGTGAGCTGACAGTTCTGATTGGAAAGTTTGTGTCGCTGGGCAAGAGATAAGTGAAGAATAGAAACTATTCGTGTACCTGCAAAATATCAGAACAAATATAACTTGCCGACAATATTGTAGATGAAATTTTGTACATTTATTACCCGGTATTAATCATTCATTGATACAGTAATCACTTATTTTCCATTAAAATTAATTGTTTTCAGATGTGATAGCTGAAAATTGATTCAATTTGCAAACAAATTTATTATTTTTTAAAGGAATTCTCTGACAACCTTTTTACATCTGCACATTTTCTGCAAATATTATAATGCACTTTGCAGTAGAGTTACATTTGTGAACAATTTAATATCGTGGGGTAGTAATAAGGTAAGTCACCACCTTCAGGAAGGTTCCATTGGATTAGCAGAACTGTTCAGGCGCTGGCGTTGGCCACGGATGGACAGACAGACAAAATGACAGATGTTTTACCGTCAAACGATTTTTTAGTGGCCAGGACCCACAAAACTGACTCTGACTAAAAAAGTGTGTTAGAAAAAGTAATTTACTATGCATATAGGAACAAGATATATCCACTTTTTAGTTACTAAGGCCCAGCAATTAGTTTTCTGTCGAAAATTTGCCGTTTTTCTGCGCACAATAGCAATATTTTCTCTTCTGACGAAGTATGTGGGAGAAAGTAAAAAGAATGTCCTTAAATACAGCAAACAGGAACTGAGAAATTGAGTTATACATTTGAAATTCTCATCTTATCTATTTTCATAAAAAATGTGTGGAGCTGTGAATAAACATAGAAAACATTTAGATCAACACATTTTTAATCTCTAAAACCGTTACATAGGATGATGGAGTTCAAATAATGTTTCTGTTCATTGCTGGTCGGTTTATATATAAGTTCTTGAACTATAAAACTTGATAAATGCAGTAAAAAAGAGAGTTTAGTTATGAAAGAGATCATACAGTAGTATTGTACGTATGGCAAATAATATTTTGTTGTGAATTTAAGAATTATGACTACACATAACACTAGAGCCAAAAGTAAAATTTTGTTACTAGTGTACAAGGAACAACGGTAATTACACTCAATTCCTGGCAGAACAGACACTAGAAATGCCTGGAAGATGGAATTGCTGATAGCTTTGAAGATGGGCAAATGGAATTAAGGATACAGAGGTAGACGGAACGGCAGCTGATAAGGAATAACAGACACATGGAATGAGAGGCAAATTCAATGACAGGTGAGTTAAATGATAATTAGTAATTAGAGCAGATGGAACTGCTGTCACTCGCAATCGAAAATACTCATTCACATATTAGGGCCTACTTTCATCTTCATCAAAAGAACGGTTTTTGAATGATTACAATTAATATTTTTCGCGAACTACAACACGCCCATTCCAATTCTACTCAGTCAGTCGTTCGCCCACAAAGATTTGCGTCAAACCGCGTTGGGGCGGGGCTTGCCACGCTATACGCGACTTGCGGTTCAAAAGTTGCGTGTTCGCCCTAATTGTGTGCACATATTTTTGAAATACTAACATGGATATTTTGCTAAAAACCGTTCAATAATAAAACACAGGAACAAAAAATCTAAAGGTAGCATTTTCGGAATCCCCGATCACAAGCTTGGAAACCACTGATTAAAACAATCAATGAAAGTATGCTCGCATACAAATCAGAAAACTACAGGCAAATACAGAGCTGACAGATAGACAGACGGAAAAGAAGGTAGACTGAATGGAAGGGGGTCGCAACACAATAAGACAGGTTAGGACAAATATGGAACGAAAAGAGCGCGGTTGAATGTCACTTAAAATGGCAGGTGGGCAACATATACAGCAGACCAAAATGAAAGAGAGAAGGAAATGCCGGTAGACGCAGGGGCTGTCTGACGGAATTGTGAGCTCTCATGCAAAAACTCACAGACAGACACACACACAACCAGCACATCTGTCAAAAACTTTATTTTTTGGTAATATTACACAGAACATTTATCGCGCGCCACAATGTGCCCTTTGCAAGCGCGAGCCCATCAGCCGTCCGCCCACAGAGCGCCGATCAAAGCGCGTCGGGGCAACCCCACCCCGCCCCGCCCCGCTCAGCCCTGCTCAGCCCTGCTCAGCCCTGCCCAGCCCTGCTCAGCCCTGCCGCGCGCGGCCTGCGGTCGTTATCGCGCGCGTAAGAAGATAACGGGTGAACTTGGAAGGGCGCGAGTAACGTGTGTGGGTGCGGGAGGAGGGGCGAAGCGGAGGCCAATGAGGAGTCCGGCAGCGAACGTGCCCAACGCGGGACGCACGAAGACAGCGCACGCGAACGGGAACAGCCGAGGAGCAGCGGTGAGGTAGCGCGGCGGCTTCGGTGGCAGAGTTGGGGTGGTTGACGCACGGTGTCAACGTAGTCGCAACGGTAGGCAGCTCACTCTAGGCAATGTAGGTTGGGCGGCAGGTGGGCAACGGTGCAGACGGGGGCGCGGGGTGGCGGGGCGGCGGGGGCGGGGCGGGGCGGCGGAAGGGAGCGGGGCTGAAAGGGGAGTGTTTGGAGGAGGCAGCGTGAGTAGATGGGACCGTGGGGGACGGTGAGGGGCGGCGGAGCGGTGGCGGTGGTCGAGTAGCACGGCAGGCCGAGAGGGGACAGTCGATAATCAATGACCTCGGAGAACAGAAGACACATGCGGATGTTGCGAAGACTACCAACGTAATAATTGGTTGCCAACACTTCCAGACGAGTAGAAATCATCTGATTCTGTAACTAGGGCAAATCGTTGCCACGGGCTTGCCATAACATAATTCTGCAGGAGACATTGAGTGCTATAACTAATTTCCCTGAATTTTACAGTTGAATATATTTATCGTGTTTTGCGTTGTTTCATTCTATTTCGGCTTCCCGCGCAGTGCAGCGGCTAAGCGGCTAATATGAAAGTTAGACTTAGGGTCTTTTGCCTGAGGTCGTTATTCACCTAATACTATCGAAATATGGTATAAGTAACAATCGTGATTTTAGTTAGTTATATAACTCTCCCTCTCAGCAGTTGAATTGCAAATATTTTTTCTCAAAATACATCGCGTTTATTTATAACAGATGCACAAGCTCTTGATGTCTTATAGATGTAGTTATTCACGAAATCACTGCGACCAGGAGCAGCCTAAACTCTTCTTCCATGTAGATAGTCGAGATTGACGGATTATTGTAGTTTTACAGACGACAACGTCTTCGGGGAGGTTGTGCGCTCCTCTAAAGCTGGAAAGTTATATCCGTCGCCGACATACACGTCAGTTTGCGGAGGTTTTTCTCCCCAGATATATCCACCAGCGAGGCATCGTCTCAGTCATGACAAGCTCAGCTCCCATTCAGTCTCCGGACATGTGTGTAAGTATTGTAGATGTAAGTGTGTGAGAAGGAGCATCTGGTGCAGGAAAGATAGCGTTCGGTTTGTGGCCCGTTTTTTAAGGTAATAATGTGACTTAAGAAACCCACAGAAATGACCGAAAGATTAGTACACTTCTAGTGAGTATTTAGCCAGTGGTATCATCTCATTAGCTGGCAGCGACAATTTTCCACTGTTGGATCTCAAACTTAAGGCCTTCCAATTTATGAACGTGAAGATGCGTGATTGCAATTGCATACGCTAACAACATCGGTCATAATCATCTTGCCTACGAAACATAGAAACCGTTTTTATGCAATAGAGTTATTTGAGTGGTGTGTGATGTGCCCAATAAGTTCCATTATCATATTGCGTGTAATTCAAGCAAAACATTTATTTCAAATTGTTCCACAAGCGCTCTCCATTTCCCAGGCTAAAAGGGAAATTTGAATTTTCTCATAAATGTGTACTCATCAGCACTTTACAACTAATGTACATACCTTGTAGGAACCTATGAATTAATCAATTCATTCAAAAAAATTCGTGCTTATGAAAAGAAAACAAAATTCTCTTGCGTGATGTTTCTGAAGCAAAGTGTTTCTTTATTGTGGTTCAATACATGCGCCGAGTCATTGATACATAATACAGCAGGGACGACAAAGAAGACAGAATATGCATGATAGATTTTTCTATTTCTGCCGCTTTTGAATCACGTTAATAGATATAACATGTGGCGCTCAAGCCATCATATTCTTCCGATTCCCTCATAAATATTACTCGCCAATAGACATGAAGCAAACGCTGTGTACGGTGGTCTGTCGCCTACAAACACACCTAACCGTCTGCAGTAAGGTATGGAAGGTAGATAGATAAAGAAGATGGAAGAAAATGTGTCTCGTAAGATATTTATCAAGCGTAAGTCTGAAACAGAGATCCAAACGAATAAAAATTATACAGCGTTGTTGATGGTATGATGAATTACATCACTAAACACTAAGATGGTTTCAAAATATTAACAGGTTGGAATAAAACACATCTCTCATGAACTAAATTATAATGATCTTAATTACAGAGAGAAGTGAACGCCGTTCAGAGATGGTGAGGCGTTATAACATTTCTGAGTCTCACTACTACCATACTCTCAATTCTTGTCAAAAAAGGAGAAAATGCATCACTGCTAAGGTGGTTATCAAATCTATGAAACTGAGAGAGCCGGAGACACGACAGAAACCAAACTTAATTCTAGAAGGAGCGAATCATAGCAAAATAGACATTTTGTATTGCTACAGACTGATTATTTGCATGCACCTAGAAGAGTTGTTTGAAGCTTATAAAACAGCAATACATATCTCTTTTTATTTATTTTTTTGACGTAAAAACAGTGAAAAATTGTGCTTGACGTAGTATTAGAGAACTGTATTCCGTGTACGTTTTCTTAAATTCTAGGATTACTCTCTTAACCCATATACTAGTTGAATTCCGAATACAAATGAAAAATGAGGGATTTTGGCAATAATTGATAAGAAAATTTCTCCCCGGTGTAATAAAATCTATTTGCGAAGGCAAATCACCTATTGAACCATTTATTATCTCTCATCGTGACCTTAGTGAAGGAATCGACGTCTTGCCATGAGAACAAGGAGGAAGATAATTTTAATGGCTACGTACATTTCCCACTGAACTCTAGAAGACGCGCACAGATAGTGAAGTTACATGTGCGGTATTCTTCTCTACTACATGCACGTTGGTGCGCATTGGCCGAGAAAGTGAATAACGTTGACGCTATTCAGCCTCTTTTGTTCGAGAATTGTTTGTGTGTTTATCCAATAGAATTTTAAGTTAAGTGCCTTGGAAATATTTTTGAAGCAAAATGTTAGCAATTAACCCACAAAAAGAAACGAACTAATCAATACCGAAATTTCTATTAACTTTACAACTCTCGAGTAAATTGGAAGAAAAAAATCTTCTTGTGACCATTTTCAGACAGGTTTTCAAATGTGAACACAATCACAACCCAGTTTGTGGGAAACGGAATATTTGCGTTAACTTACGACTGTATAGCAGCCTGTATCGATTACCTTTGAGAGAGTTAGTGGGCGTGTAAAATTGAAAGCTATTACGCGTTAGGATGGTGCAATCTCCCAGCAATAATACATCGCATGCTCGCTTACTCCCGGAATTCGACTTCGTTCCGTTCAATACATTGCGCTTGAGCTCGCACCGAATAATTTCGATATTTAGACCTCGAATGCCAAAAGCATGGCATTGCACAATTACAGTCAATCTCATTCCTATTATTTGCTCACTATCAATCGTCTTTGAAGAAGGTGGAATACACTGACGACACTTGTAAAGTAATTCCTAGGCATTAAGGCAGAACTTGAAGTAACGTGCGTTAGGGAAGTGGCACCTTGCTGGTGAGAATGATAGCAACAGAAATTATGTTCGTAGCACGAGCTGCAGTTTGTAAGAAAAGAAAACGTAAATTACATACTCTATACAATCCTAATTGGTGCTGGGAGAGTTGTCTCCTTAACTCGTTTCACAGTGATCTGGTTACCACCAATATAAATGCAATGTTGAATAGAAGGTTCTGCTTTTGCTCGCCGTGCAGATATAAAAATTCTGCCAAACATAACGACATAAAATGTTCTTTGAAAAAATAGCATGTGCACTGCTTAAAAATACTCTTGTATAACACTACAACAAATTAAATATTTTAACAAAAACATTCATGTCATAGTAGAAGTCATAATAACATAGATTATTATAGTTAATACTACTACTATTACTACTACTATTAATAATAATAATAATAATAATAATAATAATAATAATAATAATAATAATAATAATAATAATGGAGAAGCTCACGCCGAAGGGTCTTCAACATAATCACTTAGGTATTTACATTTTTAATATATTGAGGCGTTCGGGGGGAAATAATGGTAGTAACATTTCACGTTACTTACGAAAGTGCAATGATCGTAATAACGGATATATGCTGCACATACATAAGTAATGAAACATGGCATATAAGGTATAGTATGGCATTTAAGGATATGCATTTGTTCAACAGATCGATACATACTAAGCATATCTAAACGTTGCTGATCTATAACTCATCACGTGGATAGCAAATATTTAATGAAGGGAGGTCTCTTACTTGGAACATTTTTGTGTGATGTGCTATATCGTAAGCAGTGACGCACTGAATGATATTGCGAATGAGTGATATTGCGAATTCAGTTGATATACGCATTATGAAAATAGGCTGAATAACTCAATCCCACTTTTCTATTTTTCATTCGATTTCAAAACCGTTTCTTTGTTTTTAGATATTTTCGAGTTTCTGGGTATCAACAAAACCATAGACACCTTTCGCATGGTCCAAGTCTTCATAGTTTTTCTTTAATTTATGTGAATAGTCGAAATCAATAATGCAAATAGGGTACAGGGAACTAAATTGATGCAATGACATCAACAAATTGATGCAATGACACAATCGAGTTTCCGGTTACAAAATCCCTGTTTAAAGTTTTGTTGATCTGTAACTTCACACACACGTTACAATTTAAGTGTATCAGTATTGTCCCAAAAATGTTACGATTTGTGCAGATGTCCACGTAAACTCGCAGTTTTTTACCCAACATTCGCGATATCTATTTGTGTGTATCGGTCGATAGATGTTACATAGACAACTGTCAGGTTAAATATTTTTGAGCTCAAACTTCGTAAAAAACAGGAATAAGTTATATTTGTTCCGTTCCGATCTCAAGAATACAATGAAGGTATTGGCATTAAGGAAATCATTAAGATATTATACTATGGGGGAATAGTTTACATGAAGTTTACATGGATTATTCGTTACAAGGTTCATTGTGCGGATGTGTGATTGTTCGTAATAAGATATTCGAAGAAAACTGTCGTTATTTAATAATTATACTGTTAGCATCCCGGGAACTAAATCTTAATTCATTTTGTAGACTGAATTAGGAAAGACCTGGTGTCATATCCGACTCCTCATTCTAACTGAGAATTCTAGGAACTGGAAGTTACATCAAAATACACATTTGATGATTCGTCTATAAACTCTGTCTATAGATTCCTTTTATCCTAAAAGCTTATACATTACTCCCGAACATCTCATACAGAAACTAATTAACGTCTAAGGTGTATACGATGCCCTCACTACATTAATCATGAGAAAAAAAATTATGAAAGGAGTTGTGTGACGTCTCTAATGTAATAATTTTTTACATTTTCATTAGATTGATATTTTATTTATTGTTGCTTTCATCAATATTGTTGAGTCCTCTATATTAGCTTATTTTCCAACGAATTATGCTATTCTAACGAGAATTCTTGGTTTTGACTCGTTGCAATAGATCATGACACAGTAGGTAGTTAGAGTATTATCTTTGTTTAATGAACATTTGGCGCTCTTCCTCGAGTTTACGAAGGGTTATTGCTATCCCTTTTGAGTTGCAGCTCTTGCGTAGAAAAAATGAGAATCTAAAAAAGAAATACACGAACGTGAGATGCATTTTACAATGGTCCTACATTAGTTGCTTCTGTTGTTACTACACACTTCTTCTTCATATAGGCTTGGAATAGTAACAAAACGAGATATAATTTCGTCAAAATCGAGGTACATACTGACCCAAGCCTATTAATTGAAGAAATCTAATGGAATTGGAAATATATAGTAGCAACAACCCAAGGGCTTAGAGCATTTCTATAATGACAGTTCTGGTGATCTAAATACTTTGATGTTTCACTGTCACACGTGAAAATAATACATTATTCTCTATAATAAAAACCCACAGCACTGAAACAGAAATTTCAGACGGTAGGACTAGCGAAACACTTTATCGTGAGAACCCCATTGACAGCATTCACGGATGCACGTGATCCATGCCAATGTCCATGAAACGGTATATTACGTCGCGGACGCCATTCGAGAAGGTGTGATTTATGCTAGGGGTGTGAGAAAGGGAGGGTCCCGTGTGACATCGACCACATTAATTCGAACTAGAATACAGCGTTGCTCATAAATCCCGCTCGGTTTAATCCAGCGATCAAGAGGATTCCGTGGGTTTTATCCCGAAACAGGTGGCTCACTATTCATAGAAGTAGATATTTTTCAAGGAGGGCAATCCATTAGACTTGCATTGGCGAAATCTAAAAGTTTAAGCGCGAAATTTATGTTGTGCTATAGAGGCGATTTAATATTTCACTCTTCCCTGTTCTCGTATTAACGCTTAAGACCTTACTTTGAAAGAATAATTTACTGGGGAGTATTTTAAGGTGAATCATTTTTATCTAACAATAACTGTTGTTTTAATTCTTGGACGGTACTAAATGTGAAACTTTAAGGTGAACGGTGAAAAGTGAACGGTGAAGAGGTAATCTGAAAAAAACCTTGTAAAAGTGAGGAGATATCTTCTTACATGTTCGATAGTTACACGGTTTATTATATCGTCCTGTCTTGTTGTGTCATATGACTCGACAGCCCGCTACGGGCCTTGCCCGATCAGCGGGGACCAAGCCTCTCTGCCATGGGATAAGGGATTCGTGTGTTATTATTATTTTATTTATTTATTACTATTATTATATATTAACTCTATATTTAATTTATTTTTTATTAGTATATATTTATTGTATTATTAATATTATTGTATGTTAATTTATTTATTTATTATCTATTTATTTTATTTAATTGATTATTGTATTTATATTTAGATTTTATTAATTATATTTATTTATTTATTATTAGTTTTATTATTTTAATTTATTTATATTGTATTTATTATTATTATTTTGATTTATTTATTTCATTTATTTATTTTATTTATTTATTGGTAGTTTATTTTAATTTATTTATTTATTATTATTTATTTAATTTATTTATGTTAGTTTTATTGTATTATTATATTTACGTCCAAAAACATTTAAAAACTAAAAACTGTTGATGTGCTATGGGAGAAGTCTCAATTTTGAAGATACATTTATGTTCAGCAGCCAAAAAACAAGGATGGTCCAATTCTTCGAGCATTTGCTCCTGAGGACAGGAAAACTGGACGGAAAACCTGATCGAGATGGTGGTCATTGACCCAGAAGCTGAAGTACAATACTTGTTACAGGTCCTTTACAATAATACAATCCAAATGGTATGCATTACTTTATATGGTATATAATACATTAAATGTCATTGTTAAAATTAATATTACTTTCCTTTTGGATGCTTACGGTTTGGATGCTCATGGTTAACACGAAGAAATCCCTTAACGGTATATTCTGGTGTTCATATTTTTGGAGTGAGCTTTTTCATTGTCACTCAGCAATAGATATTGTGTTATTTGCAAGGAAGCGCACGATTAATTTTTTGTCTCAGCCGGGATTCAAACCTGGGATTGTGCCGTCGAAAATGAGTCACGGAGGGCCTTTATTAAATTCACATGATACAACTTCATTTATTGATTTGTATTCCGAATTAAAAAGTACTATTACAGTGCTAAGAACATTATTGTAATTTGGCGAGTACAATCCAGATACAAACGCACAGGATTTTTACTTCCGTTATGTACTTTTAGCATGCCTAATCTTTCCAAAAGATAATACTAATTCCAAATAGATTTTTCATATCAACAAACACTAAATATGCAAGAAAATGCATTGCTGGTTGAATGTAAATACTGTGAATATAAATAATGTGAATAAACCTTCAGTATGTTATACAATAGTGTTTTATAATAATTGTTAAAAGTTTTATTAATGAAGTTGTATTCCGACCACAATTATGATTTTCTGACATTTGGACTATTATCTAGAAACAAAAAACATCGCCTTACCACAAACTAATCAAACGAGAAATTTTCTCTGAGGAACTTTTACTTTTACCCCTGTGTCTGAATAACTGGACCGCCACAGAAACCACATGCCAGGCAAATTGATAGGCCATTATAGCCTCTAAATATGAGACATCACGTTATCTGTTTGTTGATATCACTCAGTTGTCAACGACATACTTCCATTAATGGCAAATTATAGGAAAAGTGGGGGGTAAAATGATCACATAATTTATTGACCTATGTATTAATGAGTTTCATGATAACCACAGAAGGAAATATTGCGTGTTTGATATTTGTTGACAAGCAGAACTTGATTCTCACCTACGGGTAATATTGGTTAACTAGGTGTAATGATGAGATGTTATAGTGAACAGTACAGTATCACAGTAAGGATAGGAATCTCAATAGCTCAAAAAACATGAAAAATATACACCATTAGATACTAACCTAATATATTGAGAAATAGTAGTAGAATTTTCTTCACAGAAAAAGCCAAAAAATGTGGATATGGAAATACAGAATGTCCTCGTTGAAAATATATTTTTTAGTATTTATCTGAAAACTAATACCTGATTCATCTTAGAGATATTGTTGTGAGTTTAAATGACTCGTAGAAATCTGACACAAAATGTATTTGAATCATGGGGGAGGAATTTAAAAGCGTTCTATTTTCCTTGCAATCCACTCCCTAGATGATCCAAATGAGAATTTGTCGTTTTTCTCTTTTAGTGTGTCCTTTTAGTCATTGAACAAGTTTCAATAATTATTCAATTTTATTCTATAATAAAAATTTAATATTCTATAATAAAATTCTATATTCAATAATATTTTATTCTGATGAATCAATTTGATTTTTAAACAAAAATGTATTGTATTCAGGTAGAAACTTTTAATTCTATTCATAAATGAATCGTAAACAGTTCAAATAACGATTCTGAAGTTGTTTCTTAGAAATTAATCATAGAGATATTTGTTAGTAAAATTTACATTTTTAGGAAAATGTAATTCATTACCAATTTATTGAAACTTTTGTTTTGGACACATGCTTGGACAATTTGTGGCGTCATGTTGTGAACACTATCAGAGGAGAGAGTTCCGACATTTATTAGATCATATTTTGTGCCCAATTTTTAGGGTATCAATGGTTTTCTTTTTCAATATCGGATAGTTATTGAATTTTATCTCTACTCATATGAATAAACTCATTTTGTGAATGATAAGTTTCAATGCCATATTTATTGTTAACTCAAATTTAAAACAGCTTCTTGAAATTTGAAAATAATATCATAGAAAAACTAACGTCAATGCCCACCATGCATTCACGAGTTACATCTATTCTACCCACCACAAAGTCTCCTAGTTAAAAACAGCATTAATGAACACCCTGAAACTACCATCTGACAACCACTTTCATTTAATCGAAATTCGATTTAACTGCTCCTGCACTTACCTCGTTTTAATCAAATACAATCTGTGGGGTTAAGAGTTATAGTTCCAGCAATCGAAACTGTTCTGCCAACCACACTAGATAATCGTCGATTTATCGACAGGCATGACTTGTTAGTGTATTGATCTTCTACCTTGCTTAGCCACTCCACCACTGCAAGACACACACAATAAACGAAACATTCCCTGTTACAAAAGCACGTAAATGCAAGAGCACAAACAAGTTTAAATTTGGATGGCGAGAAATGTAAAACTATGTGTACGGAAAGTGTAATCGATTGAAGACATTCGAAATTAACACATCTAATAGAGACAATAAGAGGTTTTATAAATAAATATAATCGGATATAACTTCTAACGAATTTGCATAATAATTAAGGAATGCGATTTATAGTCTAGTGTACTCCAATCGTTTTGATATTTTGTGAATCCACTTTGAAAACTGCTGAATACTTTTGAAAAATTTAATAAATGAAATGTGTGTTCTTAATTCAGAAATTACAAGTTTAGAGAAAGTGAAAATATTATCAAAAGTGAAGCGCGGCTTTTTAAAATTTCAAGGCTACTGGTATGTATTTTTCTAATTCAATTAATTTATGAGAATTTCATTTCGAACATTTGAACTCCAAATATCTCCAGATTAACCGTCGCAGTTTGTCAGTAAGGGTGCACCACATGAGACGAATTGAAGAAACTCAATGGATTCCTAATGGAACTATTGAGAAATGTATTCCATTTTAGTATTTTAGTTTTTTCGGTACTCCTTTTTATGTAAGTCAAAAGCATTCTTTTTCATATTGCGTTGGTTTTACTGATAAAAACATCTAACACAATAAACTACATTTTTTCTACAGTATAATTTTTGTACGTAGGACATGAAGTTTAATTTCCTGTTCTCGGCTATATTGAGAGGAACAAAGCTTGATGTCTTCATTGCTTCCATTGTTAGTATCTACAAACATTTACACCACAAGTTATATTTTACTATCACACTCTGATATTGGTATATTTATAAATCAGTTCATTCTTCTCGCACCTTTTGCACTAACCACTGTCATGCATAGGATTCGTAATAGCAACATTTGAGATCTTGTAATGCATTAATCACAATTTCTTTGGTAGCAAACTATTTCAAAGGAAAATCCCGTCTGGGCGTGCCAACCAGTTCAGTCACTCACCGCCCTAAATGGAGGCCATTAATATTTTCATAAATGAACGACAACGTCGTTTTTCGCAAATCGAACACTAAGTGATCTCCTCCCTCTCTCCCCATCGTGACTAGAGAGGCTCCGTGGCGTGCCTTGCAGAGACTCCCACTCGAGCACGCTAGTTCACGCATCAGCACGCGTGCTCACGCATCGGCACGCGCGTTGCGAGTCGTTGGGCTGCGAAAGGTCGGCCGTCCCCTTCCTCCTCTACCCGCCCCCGTGGTGGCGGCCGCGGCCACGCCCACCAATCCACCTCTGTGTGTAATTATGCGTGTGCAACGGGTGTCGTCCGAATCTGTTTTCTTCGCAAATTACCAGGTTAATATTCTCATTGACACATGGTTGGATGAAGTCCGAAATAGGAACGAGTTAGAATGCTGTTTTGGACTTAAGCCGGATAAAGAGCCATTTAGTCAAAACTAGCTGGTTAGGGTACGCGAAATACTTAGTGGTGACGAGGAATAACATTTATTAGGAAGTAAACGGTAATGAGACTGATAATGGAATTTTCTTGGAATAGTGAAAAGCGATGTGTAGTTTCTAGTACCACTGTGTCAGTACTAAAATTTATTTTTATACGACTCCACCTAACATAAACTCACCATATACTTCAGTTGACATTTAGTTATGTATTTTGAGAGTTGGGACCATCAGGTTATGCCATTTGGCCTTCATGATTTACATAAAACAACATGGAATCAGTGCAATCCATAATTTTTGACGTATTTGTCTGGCAAACAAGTTTTGTCGGACACCTTGCACTCAAACAATGACCTTGTTTTATCCTGCGCTCTGTAATCAACATGAGCTGGAATGTCTCCGAATTGGTCAGTTCATCGACATTCACACACACTTTGGTTATAACACAAAACGGTGATCGGAAAGTAACCATGCAAAACCTCTAAATTACAGCAGGCGATTATTAGAATACACACTTCTTCATACGCAAGGATGAAACACTCTGTCAACTCAGTATCTCAATCAATCGAGATATTTTTTCCAGAAACTCTTGAAGTTCAGTATGTCTCAATCATACAAATTCGGCACCTACTATCCTAGTCAAATTCTTACTTGATACTTCATATTCTTACCTCTCTGAAACGTGCATCCCCGAAGATGTTTATTCCAAGAAGTAAATGATTATTCAAAGTACTGTGGGAAGCAATGTATTGTCCGGTGAGTACGTTAAATGAGGAACCGCATGATAGAAAATATGTCAGTTGGTCTCGTGTGTTGGAGACCATGTGAGCATCTTCTACGCGTTTGATAAAATATCTTGAAAGTTCCAGTTTCACACGGATGAGAATGTACACATGTTTAGAACGAGATGGGATGTCAATTTGTTTTCAACAACAGAACTAGTCTCTCATATAAAGACAATAAATCTCGTGGATTTCTGGGATATATACTGATGCGGACAATATCAATAATATAATAACTGTAATATCCGTGCCATGGGAAAACCGCTTTTATTTACAATTTTTTATCAATGTGTACGAAAACACTTTTCTTTTTGAGTATTAACGCGCTAAATGGAGTTCTCCAGTTCCCCACGATATGCGTGAGATCATCAAAATCGCGGACGTTTGGTTTGCTGCAAATAATTAATTATTGGTGACAAAAGTATATCTAATATTTTCATACCACTTCAATGGTCCCAAGAAATATTCATATGTCGTTAAGGCAAAATTTTCGGAATAAAGTCTACATATTCTGCAAAGTGTTGCGAGATTTCCTCTTAACTAACCTTTTAATGTAACATCGAACTGAATTATTATTTAACATTTCGCAAATCTCGTTTGAGGCGTTAGAGCGTGTTCATCCCTTCTACATCACTACATACACTCAACAAAACACCGATCCCTTCATACATTTACTCATCAGCTCGCTTTTGCACGCACTTGCCGACGCAAATTAGTCGCTGACATACCTAGGCGCCCAATCGCTGTGATCCACCTACTGGGTTATACTTACTACTCCCCAACACTATACGTTCTCCTTCTTTGTTTTCAAATTGATCTGCACGGCTTTCCTGTCCATTGTACTGTGAGACTCTGACTCGTATCTTTATGATTATTTCAGAATTAATCTCAAGTTATTATTGGTGTAGTCAGAGGTGGGTAGTGGACATACCTTTAAGGTGTGACCCGACTTTCCTTCCCATTTGTCTTCGTTGTTCCCTGCCCATTTCCGTTCTTATTTCCTCAGTCCCTCCCTCTCTCTCTCTCTGAGACAAACGGATACACACGTCTTCCTAAACACATTTACACGTTTCATACGTATTATACGTACTCACGAACGTGCATACCTTCGTACACGCTTCGGAAACATGCAAATGTCCTTTTGTATTTACTGATCTAAATGTAGTGGATGACAGGTGTCGGTTAATTTTCAGATTTTCAAAAGTCCGTTGTGATGAATATCATTGTTTAAACGCAACATATTGTTTTATTTACACCACGGGAAAAGAACAAAACGGACGTTTTACAAACGCTTAAAATATGTACAAATTTGCGCAATACTCGTACATTCAGGATGCAAAACCCTCCAAAAGTGATTTTCAATTACAAATCAATTGAAGTTACAAGAAATGTAGGTATAATAGCGATTTAAAACAAGCGTTAATGACAAAACATTTTGAACAGCAACGTGTTCGCGAATTTGTGATGAACTGCGGCTTTGGAAGGGACAAGAGAGCACTTGCGTGGACTTCAATATTGACTCCCTTAGTTGTTTGTCGTTGTCTCCCTTCGTTCTTTGTTAAATATATACTAACCGTTCCAATCACTGAGAGGTCAAGTATAACCGGACTATGCTCCATATCTTTCAACACCATTGTTCCCCCACTTCCCCCTCCTGCCATGCACTGACTACGGAGGATCGGGACGTCAATTCATGTCATTGCAGTATCTCGGAGCCTGAGGACCTAGGGTTTGAGGCCTAGGGAAGGAGGTAGGATTTCGAAAGTAGCTAGCAAAGTAGGACAAATTCAGCCCCTGTCTGGAGGAGAATTCTAGTGGCCGGCTGCCCTGATCGATAGTTTTCAGTAATTTCTCCAATCAACACCTGGTGAATGTCAGAGTAGTACCCTAACAAAGAGGGTACGCATCGGGCGCTATCATTCCTTTCTCTTCTTTGCCCTATCCTCAAACCTTACTTACTCACACTTCCCGTAAGATGTACCACACATGTCGTAAACCGGATGAAGCGGTACTTCGTTCGCAAGATGACGTGTAGGTCGGCGCCGGGGGGGGAAGAACTACGTCACCTCGCGTAAGAAAAACATGCACTACATCAGGGGAATAATTACCACAGGAGTTAACACGCCCGGAGACACGAAATAAACAATCCATCAATCAATCGATCAATCGAGCTCCGTGGCAGTCATCGATGTTATGTACGTTCATCGACGTTCACATTTCATGATTGTTTTCCGGCTTCAGACACTCTAGCAGCATCCGAATGGCATGTAAATTTAAATATGCTTTTCGAAATGCACCTACATGACTTTTATTGTCAACTTTATAATAGAAATTGCAACTGGTTGATTTGCGTGTGTACGTTTGTATGTGCGAATTCCTGGAGCAGCCATTGGTTTAGTACATGAGCGAGAATGTTACCTTAGTAGGTGCGTTCTACATCTCTCTCATTGCTCTCTTCTGAAGTTAACCCTGTCCCTTCCATCGTCCCTTCATCACACACGCCATCCACGTAGATTTAGGAGACTATCCTCGTCTTCTGTGCAAAGCTGGTTGGCAGTTTCAGTTTTTAAGCCTTCATTCATCACCCATTCAGTTTAGATATCAGTACCACGAGTGATTTATTCAGTTTCATTAGTGATTAAGCGAATTTTATGTTTGGGTTTTATTTTCTCACTAATCACTAATTTTATATAAGTCAACTTCCTATTTCAACAACGATGTTCGATCGCCAAAAGCTCATTTTTATTTTGAATGTTTCCTACCTTTACTTCAA
>BOPP01000013.1:5499688-5511075 GCA_017312745.1 Gryllus bimaculatus
GGTTGATTTGCGTGTAAACGTTTGTATGTGCGAAGTCCCAGGAGCAGCCATTGGTTTAGTACATGAGCGAGAATGTTACCTCAGAAGGTGCGTTTTACATCTCTCTCATTGCTCTCTTCTGAAGTTAACCTTGTCCCTTCCATCGTCCCTTCATCACACACGCCGTTCACGTACTTTTAGGAGACTAACATCGTCTTCTGCGCTCAGCTGGTTTACACATTCAGTTTTTAAGCCTTCATTCATCACCCATTCTGTTTAGATATCAGTAATACGAGTGATTTATTCAGTTTCATTAAGCGAATTTTGTCTTTGGGTGTTATTTCATCACTATTTACTAATTTTATATAAGTCAACTTCCTATTTCAACAACGATGTTCGATCGCCAAAATTAATTTATCATTTTTATTTTTATTTTGAATGTTTCCTACCTTTACTTCAAATCAGTATATTCGAAATCACTATGTAACTAAATGGAGGATCTAGAAACTATTTCTGGTAGGAGGAGTTAATTTCATTTCAGACGGCCAGAAATGTATGTTTTTATTCTTAGCTTGAAAAAAATATACGTGATTCAAAGATTTAAGATTTAATCATTCTCGGACTCCAATCCGCAACACACACTCTAGGCTCGCTACTATTACCGTATAGAATACCTAAACCCCGGATAGTGTATTAACATTCCACCTACGACAGCCCAAATTCAGCCTCGTTCCCATCTCCGCGCTCTCTCCTCACCCGCCGAGTATCAGCCCGTCGGTCGCGCAGATCTCTGCCAGTCACGCACGCATCTCCTCCCCCACCCGCCCACGCTCGTGCGCGGCGCATCCGCACACGCCCGTGTTCCGCGCCACTGGTCCGCGAAGTGTCCGCCTGCGGACGCGCCCCTCCCCTGCATCGCCCTGGCGCTGCGTCGCCCTGCAGCCACAATTAAGGAGCACGCACGGCCACGCGGTCTGCGACGCACGGCGCCCCGCCGCAGCCGCCGCCGGGGGCCAATCAACGCTCTACCTGATTGTGGGGCGCGCCACTGATTGGCTAATCGTGACCGGGTGGCGCG
Source organism: Gryllus bimaculatus (assembly GCA_017312745.1). Taxonomy (NCBI): domain Eukaryota; kingdom Metazoa; phylum Arthropoda; class Insecta; order Orthoptera; family Gryllidae; genus Gryllus; species Gryllus bimaculatus. Next base: position 5,500,746 of record BOPP01000013.1, read on the forward strand.
ATAAGGGCGCCCTAGGGCGGAAGGTGCGTGGAAGAGCGAAAGTGCGTGGCGGGGCACGGTCCGTGGGCTTTTTCAGGGACGCTGTGTTGTGCGCCGAATGCGGAAAAGGGTAGATAAAAATATCCCCTTCGTTGAATGAAAAGACGAGTGCCGTCGAGGTATCTTATTTTTTAATAACTTAATAACGGTTTTCGATTACGTAGCGATTATCTTCATAGTTGGTTAGCAGCTACTGTCTGAAGGGTGGTGAGAATTCTCTAAGGGTTATACACTGAGGGGTGGTGGGAATTATTCTATTCAAAGAGAGACTACGCTGAGGAGAGGGGTGCATGGTCTGTCCGTTGAACGGTCCTGGAATGTGCGGGAAGAGGTTGGTTGGTTGTTAGTACTTCCGGGTGAGTCAACGACTAAGACAGTCCCGTAAGTGTAGTGCATTTTTCTATCGAGAGACAGAGAGAGGTGGCAAATCCCGCTGGCTAACGGTTTAACCCCAAACCAGGTATCTACTACCAGCGGGGCATCGCACCAGCCGGGACAAGCACTAAGCTTCCGACCTTTGTCCCGACATGTGTGGTAATGTTGTGCATATTAATGTAAATGTGTATGAAAGAGGTGAGGATAACAAGGAAGAAGGAAAGATCGCGTGCGGTCCGTGGCCCATTTGTTAGGGTACTGCTCCGGCATTCTCCTGGCGTTGATCGGAGAAACCACGAAAAACTACTGAGCAGAGTATCCGGCCACTAGAATTCTCCTCCACACGGCGGCTGAAGGGGAGCTCTCTCTTTCGTATTTTCCAACAATATTCGTCACATCGTGACAAGAGAAGAAAGGAGCGAAGTAACATGTTATCTAACAGATGGTCACCATCGGCCGTAAGAAGATTATGGCAGAAGGAGGGATTGCGTGGACTAGCACAACTTCGGACGAAGTGCTTTTTGGGTGAAGCGGATTTGCGAAGAGACAGAGAAAAAGGTAATATTCTTTTACATCTTCGCTTGTGTCGGTTTCTTGGAATATGAGTGAAAACTAGTTGGTAGTGTTGTCTAGTATGGGGCCAAATTGGTTATTTACAACACCAAGCTCATACGCGTATCGTCAATGGGTCAATGCATTCGCTTTGAGGAACCAGAATGAGATTGAACAATAACAACTACAATATTTGTCTTTCTATAGGGAAATTTCACATATTCGTGTCAGAAGAAGACGAAAGGAATGGGATGTCAGTGTCAGATTTAGTCCGTCGCTCGATGTGCCATAGCTGAACGCAAACAATCGCCAAGGTGTGCACGAAAAGAAATGACGAAAATTTTAAACTGGAACCCTTAAAACGACTTAAAATGTTCAATATTTCTAAGATAACCTGAGTTTTATGCCCCTTATCTGGCAGAGATGTTTACGACAAAGATGCACAATGTCAAAATTAGAAGTGCTGTTCAAAATTAAAAGAAGCGCTATGAACAGAAACAGTAAGTCCACTGAAATAACTGTCAGACGATATGAGAGCATTACAAGAAAAGGAATATACGGTCTTGCGTAACTTGCGACGCTGATTTTCGTCAGAAAAATTTCAAGACGCGCTGGTCTAGATTGGTAGAAAGTCTGGCAAAAATACATACTTCACTTCTTTTAAGTGAACGTTCACTACGACGCCTCAGAAGGTGAAAGAAACTGAAAAAAATTGTCAGATAATAGGGTGGTATTTGTCCGAGAAGCATACTAGGCAGACCTTTACTTAAATTCTCGGCTATCTAGTCTCCCGGATAGCCGAGAATTTATGGGTTCGAGCCGCGGACGCTTACGTGTACAGACCTTTACTTGACAGAACATTACAAAAATGACGAAAGAAATGATGTTGTGAACCTTAAACGTGAAATTTTAAAATATAACGTGCTTTTTTGCGGGGGGATAATAGGGAGGCGCAGAAAAGAAGAGGAAAATCGATGAAAGGGAAATATCTGCCATTATCAAGAAATATTGTGCCATTATCAAGAGTAAAACAAATAAAATGGTTTTACCCTCGCATGTTTTGCTGGTAAGGTTGGTTTTAGCTGGTTCAGGCTTTTGTTTTATTTCGTATTATGTATTATTATTTGTTTTATTTCTGTTCACTGTGGTGATGAAAACGAGACTTGTTGACAATTTCGGTAACTCAGTGTCCCGGGGTGATTTCTTTATGAAAAACAAATATAGAACTGAGCTTTCTCCCAAACCGATTACACGTCAATGCATCCCAATTTGGGTTTACATCCCAAAAATTGTGATAATATTCTGTAGAATTACTTTCTTAACAAAGCAAAAGCAAAATAATCATTCATAAAAAAGTTTAAGTCCAAACGTGTAAAGTCGTGTTAAATAGAGCTGTGTTGGGGAGAAGAGTAATACCTTAAAATAATATAAAATGTATGATACATTTACAATTTTATGAAGAGTAAATTATTAAAATTTCAGAAGTTATTAGATTTGTAGAGATATTTACCAGGCATGAATACCCATGATTGAAAAATGTAAGTAAAAGTATTAAAGTTTAAAATATTTCCAAGGCTCGTAAAATTTAGTGGGGCATCAAGGCGATAACAGCTGATTCTAAAAATCATTTGATAGGTACTATTTTACTTTCACTTGGAAAGGTAGCGGAATGCGATCATCCGTATTCACGATAAATTTATTACATAGTCTGGGGATTTATCAAATTGTAATAAAAACGTTTTTCTATATTGGCCATGCTTAAATTGTAGTCGATAACATAATTGAGTTACATAATATTACTGTAAAAAATTTAATGATACATTTCTGTTCAATAGTCAATACAATCATTTTAAAGCTTTGATTAAAAAAATGTTTTATCTTTAACATGCAGTTTCCAAGTACCCTTTAATATTGTTTCTTAATATTTTCCTGAATTTTATTGGGATCTAATCTGGAACCATTTGTTTCAAATACTAATAATGGAATTAGCACGAAGAATGATAGAGCTTTGGGAGGGATTAATGACCTAATGAATGAAATAATAATTATATATTTTAAATCAGAACAACTGTATCCATTTCATACAATTACAATGCAATGGCAGTCAAACTAAACGTCCTCCATAGAGTTTGTACAAAATGCTAGTACAATATATGTAGTATATGTATGAAAAAATATAACTCTCTAATCTCTCTCTCTTGTATACATAATGCAAGAGGCATAATAGTCCCCCAGAAAGTTCCTACCATCAAAAACTCCCGCAGAAGTACAGTATCGGCTAACGTATTACATCAAGGGCGGGCGCCGACCGGTTAAGACTCTCACTTCCAGAAAATAGCCGACAAAATGCTTCCGAGGGCCTTCCAGGCGGCAGAGCGTGTGAGAGCGTGCTGCACGCTCGAGCGTGCGTATGTGCGTGAACGCAACCTCGCTGCGACCGCTCTTGTCTCGCACTCCAGCGTCCACCCCTTCCTCCAATTAAAACTCTCGAACAAAAAAACAGCCGTGCGCGGGGAAAAAGTTGGAAGAGAAAGTGTTGTTAAAAAGTACGTGAAGTTCGAAAATTTTTGGGACGTTACTTCAAAAACAGCACAAATCATGCCTTTCATTGTGAGTTAGGAGCGGCGTGTTTGGTGATTTAAAGAGGAGAAGGGTGAATTTAGGGTCTGACATAAAAATTGAAACCATTAGGGGAGAAATTTAGTCGTGCAGTAAAACAGTACAGAGAGTGTGTAACATTTCCATGTAAAGTAGTTTAGCTACCACATTTTTCGTGCGACGGCGCACTTAAAATATGTGTAGAAAGTACATTTACATATATTTAAATATTTTCAAGTCATTTTTAGTGTAAAAGTTCAATTTTTAGCAATAGTATAGAAAGTGTGATTATGATCAAGAGGAGTCTGAAAACAAAGAAAACAAAATGCGTTCGTGTGATTAGCTAAACTGATCCAATGTATCATTGAACGATTTGTGTACTAGAATTAAAATAAAATGAAAGACAGTAAGTCTGCCTATACTAGTGTAAGGCACAAGTGATAAAAGTGAATTTATTTCCCTTGCAGGAAACCACCACTAACTTCCGTCATAAATATCTATTTACTGTTCTTCTAGTAAAAGTATTAATAAAAGAATGATTTAATATACTGATTTAACAGTTTTTTGTATTTGTATTGGGAATACCAAAATACAAATCATGGGAAAATATTGGGCTACTTCAAACAATTTATATTTCTCCAAGTGAAGGAGATGATGCCTTGAGATATCACCGAGATCATTCGACTCACTGAAAAGTGTGGAGTCATATTTTACCACGTGGCTTCTATTAAATTGCAAAATTTATTGTACACTAACGGCAACGGCATACAATAACATCTATAAGTTGAATGTGATATTGGTTAAAACTGTACTATTCATGGTCTTATTATTCACATTGATGAACTCTGAAACGCATGAAAATGCAAATAACATTAAATAGTTAACACTTTTTTCCACTTAAGAACATTTTCAATCCGCTGACCAAAGACTCTCCAAGCTAATCGTTATTAAAATAAATGTGAATCCTGTAAAATAATAATATTCAGTAAATAATTTCTATTAAATCATCTCATCGAGATTCCTTCAACTGTTATCATGCTAACTAGCTATACAATTTATCCCTTCAAATAAAGGGGATAAATGAAGTTTTGCCTTGACGTTAAAGAGTGACTTGAAAGAAAGAAATTAAAGTGAAATGAAGGACATATGGGAAACCCCAGAGGGATGTATCTTTCATGCTTTAAATAACAGTGTTTATACGTTTTAGGGTTTCATTTTTTCACAAAAGTACTTAGATATAAATTAACATGTTCTGCTGTTTATATACGTTATGACATAATGTTATCATATGTATATGATCAAATTATTTATATATAATAATCTATATTATCTAAGATACGTTTATTATATTAACATAAAATATATATATATATATATATATATATATATATTGTGACGTACCTTAAATGCGTTACTCTTTACTACATTAGTTTGAAGGCACAGGTGTTTTTGCTCGTGAATGGGCCTCTAGGGTTTGGCAAAAGCATTGAAAGAAAAAAAACCTCATCTATCAGTTTCCAAACAAATAAACAATTTATTACGAAGAACACAAATTAGTACATTTGCAATCATGTGATTCATCGTTTGGGTACCAAAACATACATGTGAGATCAAAATTCGCGATACCTTAAGTTCCACGAACCGGTCGTTCCTTCTTGGATGTTCCCCCCGGCGGCGGCGGCGGCGGCGATCGGCGGCCTTCGGCTCACCTCGGAGCCCGTCGGGTGGTCGACTTTAGCTCGGAGGCCCGCGCCTCCCCCAGCTCTTCGCAACGGTTGCACGTGGCACCTTAGCTCCAGCCCCGGTCGTTGTGAGGGTAGTTCAGATCGGGTGTGCGATACCCACTATCACTGTCCGTCAGCTTTTTGTTCGTTATCCCAGCTCCCCCTGGCTTAAAAACTTCTCAGTTCAACTTTATTCACTCTTTCACTATCACGTATTCACGTGGCAACTAAATATTATCATCACCGACCACGCGGTCTGTTGGTTTCACTATATTACCACAGTTTCCAGCTCTTATCACACTTCCTCAAGTTCGCACTATTGCCTACCGGTCCTTATCACACTTGGTTCACTCCTAAATACTGTTTACTCCGTAATTTAACTTCGATTTGCTTCCTATTCACTGAGCGCATCAAAACCCTTCCGCTCTCCTTCAAGCTTTTCTCCGCACTAACCGCCGGTCTCGCCGCCTTCTCGCACCTGGTGTTGTCCGTTGCTCGCCGCCGTAACCACGCTAATCAAGATGTATGATATTCAATATATATATATATATATATATTGAAACGCGGAGCGTTTCTGTAAAAAATTAAAACGCGATACATTTTTGGTCAAATATATATATATATATATATATATATATATATATATATATAATGTTGGTGTAAGCGGTTAACTCCGGCACCGTGTTTTTTTCATCGACAAGGTTTATACGCTGTTAATTTTGCTGTAACTCTAATAAACGGCGCTGAAGGACAAAATTGCTCTTGACTTTAATTCAATTTCCATTCAAACTGAGATCCACACCAGCTTTATTGTTGTGTTGCCGTGTGACGCAGAGCGTTGACGCTGAGCGTTGCTCTGTGACATTACAGCAAAGACAATACGCTTCTTAAATTTAACTTTAATTTTTGAAACATGTCATGATATGTACACACTACACACTTTTCACTGGAAATTATTTCCAACGCTTCCCTCTGGAGAACGAATAAGTTGTGTTGTTTGTAGACAATGTTCGTTTATCCAGTGTACTTTTCCAATAAAGGGCGGCGAGTACAAACTGTTTGAGTCCCTAGATTTCGTCGGCAAATTATTTTCTAATTACCTCAGTGAAACATTGTTCAATCTACCGTATTTGAAAAAAAAATTAATTTACGTCAGTTGTATTATGTATTATCTTTCTCCACAACTAAATTTTATCTACGTACCTATCTGAGAAAAAACTCCGCCCGTCCAATCTTTATTTAGAAATTGATAAATCTGAATAAAAAAGAAAAAATAGTGTATTAAGAAAGAATATTATTTATTCTTCACGAGTTCTCCCAACTCTTCTTCTGATATGAGGCGAGGTGAGGCGAGAAAAAATCCCCCTTCCAATCCATGACTAAAAAATCATGATATGCATAATTTCATTTTCCACGCATTTCGTCAGGAAAGATCAGATTTTTGGATTTCTTCTCAAAACTTTCTTTCTATCTACCACACGTACACCATAACAAAACCTATTTAACTTACAATATGTAAAATTACCTCATCTTCCCACTATTTTCTCTCAGCTCACCGGAGGAAAAACTGCCCACCCAATCATTATCGACAAATCAGAACAAATCCCGGAAATCGCGTCGGTGGGAGCAAATGGCTTGTTCACACGACACAGCGCGGCGCGGCACCCGAGCGCTCTCCCGCGGCGAGGCGCCCAAGCTGGGATTGCGCTTGCCAGCGAAGCACTGTGGTTGGAGAGGCCTAAAAGGCGGGCAAAACGTATGATTCCGAAACTGATTTACGCCGGCTTAAGCGGGACCAGCCTAAAACATGGGCAGCTGTGAACGATATACGAACCTAGGACCTCTTGGATCGAGGCTCTGCACCGACATCAGCTGATGCACTGCACTGACATCAGTTGATGCACTGAGACACCTCTCTTGGTTCGTGAAACTCCAACAAACCCCATGCTCTGCTATGCGAAGATAAATGAAAGCATAATCAAAACCCGATGAGATTTCTGGTATCAATAAAGTGGGGGAAATATTTTTTAGAAAAATAAATAAAATAAATCAAAAAAGTTATAACTTTGAGATTACAAATAATTAATACAATTCATTTTATTTCGAACAATTTAGAGCGTTTTCAGAAGTAATGCATAATCTCTTCTCCGATTTTTTTAAAATTGTTAAAAGGAGAAAAATGGAATTGAATAGCAATAATCGTTTTTACGAAGCAATGCAGGGTCGCTTTCGAAATTATGAGGAGGGCCACGAGCCCTGGGATAATTTATGGGCACGCCTATGCATTTCCTGTAGGTATATATAAAGACAATGCTTCAAGATTCTTACTTTCTTTTTATTGTTTTTGGACAATATTGTGTATAAAGACTGAAAAAAGTGGGGGATTGTTAAGATGTGGTCGGTCACCACCACAGTCGGAACAAGTTCTATGCTCTGGTCGGGTCTCCCCACATGTGTGGTAGTGGGTGCATGTGAGTGAGTGTGTAAAGTGAATGTGGAAGAAAATATCACGCGAGGTCGGTGGCCCGTTTTTAAGGTACTGCTCCGTCATTCGCCTGGTGTTGATCGGAGAAACCATAGTAAACTACCGATCAGAACTGCCTGGCGTTAAGAGTTGTCCTCCAGACAGCGGCTGAATTCCACGTACCTATGCAGCTAGTAGCGAACATCATGCGAACGTCGGGACAGGAAACAAGGACCTCGTGTTTAGAGGTACAGCAGTGACATCAGTTGATACCATGAACCACCTTTGCTGGTGGTAGCCGGTTAGTAAAGCTGGCAATATTTGTTTCTCCTAGCCACTTCGGCCACTTATTTAAATACAGATTGCAGTTAACTTTTCTGCTTTCAAACATTGAGGCCTTAAGGCCTCTTTCCAAACCAAGGAAGTGAGCCTCCCCATCTTGTTAACGTGCGGCCAACATTTCTTCTTCCTCTTAGTTTATATTGGTACATTATTGTGGGTATTTTTGAACAGTCGTTCGTCCGCTGCGCCTCCAAGCCGCCCCACCGTGGCTGCGGCGACTCGCGGGGCCTGAGCGCCGGGGGGCTTCCCCGCGCGGGCGGCGAGCGCGGGAGCTGAATGTCGAGTAACGAGATCCCGGCGCAGATCCCATTGCGGCCCATCGCTCGGAACAATCGCAGGGGGCTACCCCGACATTACGCCCCGCAGCGCCCGCCCCGCCGCTCGGGGAAAGGGGTGCGCGAGGAGCGCCGGGTGGGAAACGAGGGGAGCACGTGTCTGAATACGCTCGTTACTAACGGCGGTGGATGGGGGAGAGGGCAACGTCTGCTACCCTCACCTCCATTTCGGCTCCTCCTACAGTTAACTTGTTTGTTTTTTTCACAACTCATTTTATTTTCAGGCGTACCACAAGATATTAACATTATTTATATATTATTATTACTATTATTGCATGGCATTTAAATTAGTGCATAATGTATGTGCATGTTTCATGGTGTAAGGGCACATCTATCTGTGTCCAGAAAAATTTTAAATAAATGTAGGTGATTGAAATCGTGCGTAAAACACAAGTTTTTAGGGCAAACTTCCTTACAAGAATTTCGCGTTGAACAAAAACAGCGAGAGAGACAAAGAGAAAATGATAGAAAGAGGGATATAATAAGACAAAGAGAAAGAGAGAATGATAGAAAGAGAAAAATAACAAGAAAAACAGAAAGTGAAATACAGAGAAAGAGGCAACGAAAAGGAGAAACTGCAAAAAGGAGACGAAGAGGAGAAGAGACAAAGAAAGAAAGAATGCAAGAGAGTGAGAGAGAGACAGAGAGAGAGAGAGAGAGAGAGAGAGAGAGAGAGAAGACACGTGCCTGACTTCACTAATTACTGTAAGAAGAGTTTAGCAGATTGCAGTGTATTCGTCTCCAATCTGCTTGTTTTTCCTCTTCATTGTTTTAAATTTTCTATTTTTTTGTCTTTGATACGATGGAACACTTGGGCTCAATATCCAAGGTCAGCTTGGAAATTTATTGTGTGGACGCTAGATCTAATTCTTTACGCAATCACGTCGTAATGTTGAGATATACACTGTTTTTTTTGCTTATCTACATCATACGCATTTTGCAATTCGTATTGCTACATATACTAATCCTTAACAATATATTATTTTACAATCTCTTGTTCAAATAAATCGCTCTAGTAGAATTTCATGACAAAAACACTTAGCGTGTCAAGACTCAATTTAATGAAAGGAAACAACAATAAAATACAATCAGGGACTTAGTGATAATCCCTCTCTTACAAACCTTCAAAAGAGAAATTGAGGCCGATTAATATGTTATCTTCACATACAACATACATGCATTGAGCGCTTGAGTGCACGTGAACAGTAATTAGAAGGTTGGGAACTTTGTATATGTTTGTGTTAATCAGTGAAGACTATCTCAAATAAAGCTGATTGACTTCGTTATAGATAATTTATTTGTTGAAGATAGAGTGAAAATCACGTGCACACGATGGTTCTCATTTTGAATCGTAAAGTGTTGACCTTGATGAACACAGTGTGAATTTTTCCAATGATAATCTTAAAGGAAAATGTGTTGATTCTTTTTTATTTCTTCGTAGACTGAATGCTGAACGATCAGGAATAATGTTTTGTGGGAAGTGTAAATCCTCGATTGTTGGATTGAAAGTAATGCAATTACAAATTTGTAATTTTTTAATCTTTAAAATTATTTCAAATCCAAGAGGAATTGTTAATCAGTATTGATAGAATTGATGAAATGGTAATAAAAACTAACTTATAAATTGTTTGTGTTAAATTGTAACTTTTAAAACGTTTTAAATATTAAATTTGTAAGCGTGTATAAAATGTAGGAAACGTATTTGTTGTATAGATTGTATGAAGTAAAATCGTCATCCTACATTATAAAATCTTAATTAAAACACTTATTAATTAATTGGTTCAGTAAATGAAGATGAAAGAGTTAAATTGTTAAAATGATATAGCTTCCGTAAGATTATCAGGGAGTAAAGGTAAGCAGAGATTAATTAGAATCTCTCGTTGGGATTGTACGTTAGTAAT
>BOPP01000013.1:5511092-5529711 GCA_017312745.1 Gryllus bimaculatus
ATATATATATATATATATATATATATATATATATATAAGGTTGCGTAAACATGCGATTCCCAATTCCCATACATATTAATTGTCAAAAATCCTGTACTAGACCTTTGAACAATATGAGACACATATGTGCCATTTCAGAGTTAATTTCAACACAAACAATTCTCGCTACTCGATGGATATTAATTTGATTCCTCCGAAGCGCAGATAGTGTATTTTTGTCCGTGAACCACTACAGTAACACACACAACCTCATCATCAACGTCACTGCCACCGCCATTATCGCGGCGCATCTCCGCCTGAGTCTCGCAGCTCTTTTCGAGTCATCAGTGTCTCGTTCCTCGTAATGGGTAATGTGAAGCTTTCCACTGTCAAAGCGCCATCAAAACGTCCCCACAGTGCTGCTTTTACAGTCGTCTGACGTCTATTGCAAGCGCTGCTATGCATCCAGAATTATCGTTCCAGATGAGACATTCTGAAATGAATATCGTGACTTGGGGATTCTCCGAAAATGAGCAATTACGAGGCGCTTTTAAAGTAGTCCGAGGATAACTTAACAGTGAAGATACTTAACAGCCTTTGTAAATTATATACTGAATAAGACAAAAGACATACTCAGTAAGAACATTGTAACACCAAAAATACCTAAATCAAAAATTTCCCGGTTTGAAACGCAGAATTTGATATTTAACTTGATCCCCTTGACTTTAACTTGATCTCCCCGAACGACATGGACGTGAAGGCAATAGAAATTATAAGCAATAGCAATATAAAGCTACTTTATTATCTTAATTTCTATCAAACATCATTCTTGTGCAAATGTAAATTATTTCACAGAATCAATGAGTTTTTTATAACTTTCTTATGTTCAATGTATTTTGTGTTGTTATTGTTATAATTAATTTAGTTACTTAAGTCATAATTTTAAGGCATTAGATAATGTTCCCTGAGTCTATTGCTACTAGATAAATCAAAATAGGCAGTCTATAAGATCTATAAACAGAGAAAAAAGGCTATAATAAAATAATATAGAGTGAAAATTTCTGTGAAAGAATTTATAAAATAACTGCTTGGCGCTACGATCAGTGTAAAGAAACTTTTTGGAAATTAGACTTAATAGTCACAATTTCTTAAAGAATTTTGCGATTTCACTTGTAACGCTATAAAAAGCGGAATATCGCTTGAAATATTTTTTTACATATTTCCAATGATCTGTGCGTCTGTCTCCTTCCAATGATCTCGGTCTGATTCCTCTGTCTGTCGGAACCCGATGTCAGACAATCAACAGAACGCCGAGTGGCTGAATTCTACAAGCTGTAGAGCAAGTACCAAAAACCCGCCACCGCTCCAACTCAAACCGTGGAAACGCACGGTTACAGATGATGCAGAGGCGATTGTTGCACTGCATTATTTCAACCGATCCCCTTGTCGCGCGTGGGCACTTGAGTAGGAACAGTAGGAACCCGTCATTGCAAATCCTCTCGCACATGCCCCCTCCCCCGCCCCGTGGTTATGCCCACGCCCCTCCCCTCCATCGTCGTCACGCGCGTACTCGCGTCATCAACCGCAGCGCGCCTCGTGGCGGCGATTTGCAATTAGCGATGCCGAAGGGGCTGCTTGGCTCCAAGTGGCTCTGGCGAAGGGGTCGCGACGATGGCGGCACTTTCTGTGACGATTGTGGCGGCGACGGTGACAGTCATTCAAGACAACGGAACGATGAGCGGGAGAAGGAAATGGAAGAGGTGAACGTGAGGGAGAGGAATTTTATAGAATGCTGAAATTCAAAAGAATTAGAAGTTTTGAATTTTAGATTGTATGGGCGGGTATAATTATGTAGATTGTTTTGAGATGGAGTTTTGGTGCGTTGAGTTTGTTCTTTGCGGAAAAATATGTCTCACTCTTTCAAACTTGGAAAGACTAGTATATGAATGCCAGGTACGTAATTTGAAATTCGACATTTCGAAAATTTGATAAAGTGACTAATTTGATTCGAAATTTCAAAATGACTTTAAAGCAATGATGGATTGGAGGTAGTAAAGGTGATAGTTTGTATATGTGATAATACATTGTAAATTGGAAATGTTGAAGCCATATTTTCAGGACTTATCATGTAAAAGATGTAAATTAGGCAACTTAACACGTAACATCGATTGAAGAATTTATTTTTATTGGAGAATAGATTCTAGATACTACATTCGAGGAACAAACTCAATTCAATTTTAGATATTTGTTTAAGCTATTTTACGAATCATATTGTTCTCAGCTTATTATAAGCGTTTATTAAACACAACGGGATGAAAATCCATTTAAAATTACAAACTGCGAAATAAATATTTTTGGTAAATAGGCGGTTATGAAACTATATACTTCAATTTTCGGTATCACTTGGTTTGCGTAAGGTGTGGGTGCTGATGCATGTGACGTTGAGAGGGAATGTTGCCTGTTGAACTGCTGACTTCTTGCGGGAATAATGAAGGTGGTGGAAGATGAGAGAAAATCAGAGGCCCTAGAAATATGCCATATTAGTGGATAGTAGTGTATGTTGCGAAAATGGGGGACGTGATGATTGAAGAAATGGTTATACTTCTTATAACCGTTTGTTTTCAATTGGAATAATTATGATTTAAGTGTTGGTGCAAGCAAAAATAAAGATGGAAATGGTCTTGGTAGTAATTATCGTAATAACAGTTTACCGATAGAGAGATTTACGAACGAACAAATGCGAGCCGAAGGAGAGTTTGCCTAAGTTCGTTTTTGGAGTGTATTAAATAACGACGAAAGTGGTGACGCGGATGGTACTAGTAATAATTTTGTAGTGATTCTCTATGATGGAGTACTCGTATTTGTGATTATGATGGTAGTTTATGATATGGTATAATACGTGTGAGCATGAATGTGTACGAGTAATATGAGGGCGGCGGTTGCAGTGGCGAACAGAGTCTGGCCTTGGCATTGATAAAAGGCATTGACAGTGAAGATGATTCTTATAGTGGTGGTAATGGATATGTGATATTCTTCGTAGAAATGGTGATTTTGCGACAATAATTATTACCGAAAGTAATGGAGACTGAAGCAATGGTGGTGGAGGGGACGATTTGGTTAAAGAGGTGGTTGAGTTTCAGAAGGAGCAGGAGGTGGTGATGCAGTATTAGTGACTATTTTTGTCATGAGAAAAGTTGTAGCAATAACCGTTGTTGTAGTGATGGTCATAAGGATAACATTGGTGAAATAGTGGATCGGTAGTAATGGTAGTTGGAATAGTGAGAGGTAAGGGGTCATGAGTTTGTGAATGTCGTATATGTGATAATATTGGTTGTGGCAACGATTGTGATAGCAGTCGTGATATTGTTTGTGATTAAGTTAGTACACATTTCAGAAGTGTAGATAGAAGTAGGAAAGAATTTCAGAAGTGGAATAGAGCTGTATGGACAGGGGCATATACTAGGGCATAGGCACGGACGGTGGTATAGGCGGATGAGTAGACGGAGCGGGTTTTTGCGCGTGGATGCGGGGGGGGGGAGGAGGGGGGGACGTGTGCGGGGTCACAGTGGTGAATGCAAGGGGATGGGCGGGGCACGGGGTTTAGGAGAAGGAGTAGACGGTGACTGTAATACGTGTGTTATGGGGGCGGCAGTGGTGAACACAGTTGTGGTGATGGGCAGACAAAAGACACTGGTAGTGACGGTGGTGGTTGTAGTATTGGTAATGGTGTAATGGACAGGGGTGAGAGTGGGACCGGAATCGGAGGATGCGGGCCGTTGTGGGCGTATCGAGTGTGGGGCAGACGTAGGAGGGGGAGGGGTTGGGGGCGGGAAATGAGGCGAAGGGGGTGACATGGGAGGGCGTGGGCGGTAGCAACGCGCAACCGGCGCCATCCCCCTTCGCGTCGTACATTAACCGCAGACGCGGAGATTTTATCTGCGCGGGTGGGCGGGAAAGCCGGGGAAGAGCGCGCGCGTGCTCAGGCGGGGCGGGAGGAGCGGAGACGGCGGAGGCGCGCCGTGTCTTCAGACGCCGCAGGGGAAAGCAAAGGGGAAACTAACGCGCTGTGGGGCGAGGGTGAAGGCCTTCTAGTGCTATTTGTTTTGAAAATAGTACACGTGGTGTCTTGTACGCGGGTCGATGCTTAACTGGAAGAGAGTTCAAAATGCTCGCTATTCGGATCATTCATTCCCTGGAGAATTTTAGGAAGATGTGCATTAAACCACAGGCCATGGAAGACGTGTACATCATCTTCTATCACATTAATTTAATTCTATCGGGGAGATGATGTGATTTGATAAATATACTTTATGTAAATACGAAAATATACATAAATATAAATTTTATTTCCCATTCTTGTATGGTTCATTATTCACGGTCTGAGCAGAACTCTAGAACCAGTGAATGCGCGGATGTGAGATGAGAATGATCAATCTGCAGAGTTACGCATGAAATAAGGGGAAGTGTGTCTGGTACACGTAGTTTGTGTAGAACGTGATTCTTATCTCACAAACTGCCTCAAAACTATATATGAAAATCTGCGATTAGCGAAGACGTAATCTCTAATTTTAATACCAGTGCTGTAAATATTTTGTCCCATCTCTATAAGATGTTTACGTTACATTGTCTAATGGAAATAAGAGAAGTATAACAATGAAAAAGAACAGATATACATTTTAATATTCGAAAACACGACTGAATAGTACACCAAATGTATCTATTTTTAAAGCTGAAAATCTTGAAAATATGTTTAAGTTATAAAAATAATTTTAAAAGAGTAGATTGAGAATACCTGCCGCCTTCTTAGTTCTAAAATGAAGATTTAATTGAACGTGTTGAGTCGGACATGGATATAAATTAATGTACTTATATAATTACATTATTAGCTGATCCATGTATCTATGAAGGAAATATCGTTGAGCCTATTGCAAATCATGGGACAAAATAACAATTGAAGAGAGACAGTCTCATTGGAACAAGTCTGAAAAAATAAGTAAAGGGAAGAAATTACTAAGCACAAATATATAAAAGAAATTTGGATAAGTTAGAAAGATGAGGTGATCACTGAAATGATAGTATGACTTCATCTTTGATTCTTTGACCCTCAATGCATAATTCGTTCAAAAATTGATATCACTAAGAAACTAAATATATTTGAAGCACTATCGAGTTACGAGCAAATTTGGCTCAAACAAAAGCGCTTTCACCTTAAAAGTCTTAACAAATGTGCAACTACTGAAGATTTACGTTGACAGGCGTTTCGAATACTCTGATGTACGAATTCACATACTGCAGAGTGTGATGCGAGGATTGTGATCTACTCTGACGGATAGTTGGCTCAGATGAAATAGATACTCAAAAGGAAAGTGAGCAACCTTTCTGCTAGGTTTTCATCAAAAAATCTAACTTCCCTTCGTCGGATAAAACTAAACTCGGAACATTACCCCTCTACGAGCAGTTTCTTGCGGGAAGAGTTTTACCAAGTCTATAGTTCAAAGCCAAACTCTCCTCTTCCCGAATAATACTCTCGCAAAAAGAGTGATGATTCGCGTCTAGCGTCGTGCCGAAGCCCAGTTCATTAGTTCATAGGACAATAACTTAGACCTCTTACTGCTAAACGAGTGGCTCGGGTAAATCTCAACGCAGAAAGTGCTTGATGAGCCGTATTTTGCGGCACCTTTGATTGGTTCATAACACAAGAACTCCTCAAGAAACTCTCTCCGACCACGGTAAAACGCATAACCCTCCGTCCTCGGCGCAGAAAGTGCTTCATGAGCCGCGTGAGGCGTTCGCCCGCGCGAGGCAAAGCTTCAATTTGGTGGCGGCGCCGGCAACGACCGGCGCGCGAGCCCCGCACACGGCGCCGCTCCGCGCGCAACGGAGGAGGCGGCGCGCAAAAAGGGCCAGCAAAACGCCGGCTCCCTGGAGTCGCCCAGCCGTTGCTATTTGCGCGGTTCACGTCGCCCCAACCCTGCCTCTTCCCGCACTCTCACCCTCCCTCGTTCTCTCTCGCTCCCTCTCTCGTTCTCTCTCGCTCCCTCGCTCGCTTTCGTTCGCTCTCTCTCCCTCTATATCGCCCCCTCTCTCTCGCTCCCTCTCTCTCTCTCGCTCCCTCTCTCTCGCTCCCCCTCTCTCTCGCTCCCTCTCTCTCCCTCTCGTTCCCTTTCCCTCTCGCACCCTCTCCCTCTCGCTCCCCCTCCCTCTCTCTTCCTCTCGCTCTCGCTCCTCCTCCCTCTCTCTCCCTCTCCCTCTCGCTCTCACTCCCCCTCTCTCACTCCCTCGCTCTCTTGGTCCTCTCACTCCCTTTCTCGCTCCCTTTCTCACTATCGCTGTCTTTCGTTCTCTCTCTCTGTCTCGCTCGCTCGTTCGCTCTCTCTTTTTCTCTCTCTCACGCTCTCACTCTCTATTTCGCTCTCTCTCTCTCACACACACAAACACACATACGTGCTCAGAGTCGCCGATGAAAGGTATTGCTGTTTTTGTTCCGTGCTGTCTCAAGATTCATTTTAATTGTGATATTTCGTTGCCACAGAATAACTTCGAGTTTTCAGGTCACACAACACCGATCTTCGATTACGTTGAGTTGTGAATCATGTTTCAACAATTTAGAGCCTACATTTTAGTCTCCAGCCTACTTTATTCATTTATATTATCGCCAACCATAAAAAGATTTTGCATGTTACAGTTTCTTTTGTTATTTGCTTTGCAGTATCTATTCTATATTTCTTTTTTTTATTACTATTCACACATATAATATTATGCAAAACATTTCCTTATTTTACTACAGTGCGGAAAGTACTGCTACTATCACACACGTACACACATTTATTTGTTCACAGACACAGATGGAGGTCACTGGTTTTTCATATTCAATCCTGTCTCCCACATCTTTTTGTGTCTGTTTCTTCGTTTCACTAGAAATCTTTGGCTCCAGGTATCCTATGTACTCTAACACGCCGTATCTCCACTGTTACAAGAGTAGTTTTTCTTTTAGTTTTAAATTCTTCTCTCTTATTTAGAACAGTGTCTCATTATAATATCAGTGACTTCGAATCAATTTTGTACTTTTACATTTGCAAATGTGTCATTACTGTCTCTCGTAACTCCCTCAGTGGATTAAGTTAAGCAAATGACTCCATCTCTAAAGCACCACTATGTCGTTTATCTAGCTCGTATACCGCACAGCCCCAATTCCGACACTGCATCGTTCTCCTCTCTTCAACACTGTGTTATCCTCACTTTCTCCATCATTCTCCTGACGAAAGCCTCAGCATTTCAACTTAATCTTCGTTAGTCCTTTCACTTCCAGTCTCGCCGTTTCCGCCTTATCTTGTATCTTCTCGTCCACCATCTCCCTGTTCACTACACGGTCACCGTTCCCTTTACTACCAACTCGTCATGACTCTAGTTCCTCTTTCGTAACGTTGTCAACTTCTTCTTCTTCGTTCTTTATCTTCACTTGCTCCCCATCAGTTGCAACAACCCCAACTGTGTCTCCACTGTATTTCTGTCTCCTTCTTTTGTCTTTCTCTTCTTCCTCCACCTTTACCGCCCGAATAGCCCAACGCAACCGCCACTTCCAACCTCGACTCCACGATCGGCCAATTCCACTTCTCCCCTGCACCATGCGCCTTCGCCAGCCAAACCCGCGCTTATCGCGCGCCGCGCGCGCATATTGAGCCCCGAGATCAGCCCCCGCCGCGCCGACGCCCTGTTGATCGCCTTCCGTCGCTTATGGGCACTTCTCTCGTCGCATCGGCCGCCTACTCCGGGCGAACGCCCCGGCCCACCAGGCGACCAGCTGCTGCGGAGTTGGGAACGCCGGCGCTTCGGCAGCGGGCGGGGAGGGCGGGGTGAAGGCGGGACGGTAGGGGAGGGAGCGATGGTGGACGCGGGGGAGTCTGCGGGAGGAGGGGAACCGAGGAGTGTCAGGGGTCATTGACAGGCGGTGATAGGGTCGGAGAGCAAACCAGTAACGTCTCGGGGCCATGGCAGGGAAGATACGCAGGAGATGGTGATGGGACGGGTACAATGACATGGCAGCAGCGGTTGGGCATCAGCCGGCGGGTTGGTGGGGGGATTATATGGCGAGGAAGGAAGAACGGTGGACCCGGAAGCGAGATGAGCGGAAGGGTCTGATTTTTCGTCGGCATGAATCGCTTCCGTCTTGTGACGTAATGAGTTAAAATCTGAAACCCGATGCCCTGGATTAATTTGCAAATCATCTAGTAACATATACTTTAAATTAAACATACGGTTAATTGTAACAATATTTGAGAAGTGTTTACATATTCAATCACCCATGCAATGTCGTGTGGGTAAAATTATGTTTATATCACAAAATGTACAAACATCTCCAGAAAAGTGAGATCCAAAATATATAATTACCTCCAAAACACGAATAAAAACTATAATGGCTAAAATATCGCACATATAAAAGCATTATTTTCAATAGGAAATTAGCTTCAAGCTGGATACTAGCTTAAAACGTATCTGACAATCCTTTCTGCGAAGAAGTACTATGAACCTGTAATGGCACATTCAAAAAGCTCTCGTTATTTCAATTAAGATATAAGAAGGTCAGAGACACTTTCAATCCAGTTTATTGCCCTCCCTATACAATAGAACAGAGAGTAAAATTATTGAAATTACCACAAGCATATCATCTCTAATATCGATCGTGAAATACATGTTTAAGGTTCTTTACAACTGTAAATTCTCACACATATTAGGATTAAAGTCCTTTATTGCTTCCTAAATATGGTTAAGACTGTTGCTGGTGGAGTGGAGGTACATACCATTTTGTACTTAAAAACTGATTTGAATATATGGATTAATATTGTCATGAGAAACTTTGTTATATTAGAATATTTTTGAGCTGAAATTTGATAAATAAGTCAAGAGTAAGGTCTAGTTGTGCTTTTAATTTTGGGGTACACTTGCCATGAAGGCCCTACGACATTTTCTGAAAAAATAGCTGAATATTTTTTGTAGAATGTTTTGGATCGATTAGAAGAACGTTCATTTATAAGTATGGTATAGTTCCAATTTTCATTAAAGCTTCTGGCGTTTACAAAATTGTAAACATTCTTAAATTTAAAACAAATGGTTTTCGTTTCGAAAGAAGTTTGATTTTTCCACTCCATAGGTGGTGATTTTTTCCTTAAATCAGGTATTACTAACTTTTTCTTGCATCCGACTCGTCATACATCATCTTAACGCAAGTTAAAACACGAAATAACTTTAAAAGACAATTATTTAAGGTACAACAGTATTTTCTTGAACACCGCATTTACAATAACCTGATTCACTTCCATTTCTAAGTAGCTGAGTTTCTAATGTTAGTTGTTGAGCAATGGTTACAAAATTTGTTGTTCTTTTTAAAATTTGCCTTGGCAATTTGGCAGTGAATTATGCGGAGAATATTTTCGTACGCAATAGAATGACGTAAATGAATTAGCTATAATTTCTTGAAATTTGTAAACGCCCCAAAGATGAACGAAGGATTTGAAAGAAGACCAGAGACTTCGTAATTAATTTTTAGATGTTTGTATATTTATATCAAAAAACAAAAAAATATAAACATAATTAATATATTTGTAAACAATGGCATATTGCACTTGATTATAACGACCACTTGCCTGATCACATTTGATTATTTACTCCCTGTCGACCTCTTGCACTTGATTGACCCTCTTTAAATTCCGTCAAACCCCAAGGGGTCGATACTGACCCCACTAACAAACCTCGGACTAGAGTGACCCCCTCAGTTCGCTGGGCGCCTCCTCCTCCTCTGCAGTCTTTAATAGCCGTTGTGCTTGCAAACGCTTTCGCCTCTTCGCCCTCCATCGAGATAATGCAGCGAAACACTGTTGCCGAAATACGAGCGAGTCCATAAACAACTTGCTCCCGCAGTGTTTATGAGTCTCAGGTGAACGCGAAGGGGCACTTGTCACCCCCTGGCGGTCCCCAGCCGTACTATCACCTGTATGTATAATGTTCCTGAGGAGGATAACGTGGCTCGTTAATAGAAACATACGTCACGATGTTTGGGCGGATGGCGGGGGTTAACTTGTTTTAGTGCACAACTACTAGTTGATTCGTTTATTAAAGTGAGTCTCAGTGAACAACTGGAAAGGGAAAAAGAACTCTCAGTAAGCACTAGTTACGTTTCTATATTTTTTACGTTTCCGAACGCTGCTTCATGCACTGATCGTTGGATCGTGCACTTGGTGCTAACCGTTGAATGTGCACATACGCATTACACAATAATAAAACGAATAACAAAACAAACCAATAGATCATTGATGGTATTTAGTCCACTTATTTTCAAAATTATTTTTCAATATTAGGTTACTTATGACGAAACTAAGGAACATGCTGTAGGTCAAAAATCGAAAAGAGGCAGTAAAATTAACACTGAACAATTGAAACTCATATATACTAATTAAATTGTAACATATTATGATAAAAGTTTATAAAACTAATTTGTCAGTACTTGAAAATGACGAGAAAAATCGTCGAAACATTGTACGAGTTCAGAAATTGAAATTATAAAAATATTTTAATAATTTACTGTCTTTAAATTTAATGGTATATTTTACTAATACAAATAAAAATCTTCTTCTTGCTGTTTTATTAACCGCTACTTCGGTCTTCCGGCGCATAATCTTCTTCTCCAGTCTTCCCTGTTGTTCCAGGAATCAGGAGGTAATTTACACTTCTCGATTATCTTTCTGATCTGGTCCTTCCGTCCAGGTCTTGGTTTACCTGGTTTTCTCCTTTCACTTGGTTGCCATTCTAAGAATCTTCTAACTTGAAGGGAAATGAGATATATTGTTAGCGTCCAGTAACAAATTAAGGTATGAACTTAGCATTTACTTAATGAAACTGAAACGTAACGTAACTGAACGGAGAACAGAACTTAAGTTACAAATCGTAAAACCGAATAACTGAACTAAAACCTGACAGAGAAGAGAGCTAAAGTGTAAGAAGAACTTTACCAAATTTGTTACAGACATACTGAGTAATGTAGAATACAATCTACAAATTTATTATTTTATTATATTAGTATTTTATTCCAAAATTCATATCATTTAATTTTTGATATTCCAAATAATGTCTAATATTTAAAAAAACAGATATTTAACAGAAAAAAACTGTTGACACAGCGTACTGATTTCATGTGTTTAGTAAATAAAGAAAAGTAGAAGTTGTGCAAGTAAGAACTTTGAATAATGAATAATTGCTTCTTCGGTGTGATGACTAACCGACCCACGAAGCATATTCAGTGACAGATGCTCTTGATGAGTGGAGAAATCAGCAAATGCAATTACAAAGTTATGGAAGGCTCGTTAATCATCCGGCAACTCGCCAGTTTTACGATGCTCTTTGTTGCGTATGGAACATCGTCGAATTCAAACAAGCAACGGGACATACGTATAGCAGGTAGGTACCAATAAATTTTAATTAATAACCTGGAAGTGAATTACTTGAATTATTAACCTTGAAGAGCATTACTTTATGAAGTACTCAATGTGATAATTTTTAATGTAGTGTTTCTATTGAAGTGTTGTATATAAAAGAAGAAAGAGACGTGAAGTGCCTGATTATGTTGTGAAGCGGAATGAGTGCAATATACTAGTTGAAAAGTTACCTGTTTAACATTTTAAAATATTTGCATAGCCATAAAGTGTAGAGTTATTGCAATTTTTTAAGTTAGTAATGCTTCTATTGTTATAATTCTTTTCATTATTGCACAAATCTACCTGGAGAAATGATATCGAAGAAGTATTTAAACGGCTTCTTAAACTATCTTATCTCTAGCAATTTATATATATATATAATATATATATATATATATATATATATATATATATATATAACGAGTGATTTTTAAATGTATGACACTTTATACTTTTTGCTTCAACACGCTTCATGGATTTAAGAGGATAATAAAGAGATAATGTCATTACAGAGAGATTACAAATCCGTTTGAAAACGACCATTTTAAACCAAATTGAAAGAATGCAAAACATTTCATAAAGAGAGTTAAGGGACATTAAGACTAAACAATGCACTGAGGTGTATAGTTTGAATGTATAAACAAGATATATCCATAAACATACATCACTCTATTTCTTTGAAGATCAAGTAATATTATAAGGAATATCGAATATTAGGTAGGATTTGGAAAATTAAATCAAGTCTATTGGAAAAGATAATATGGGCCCTGTTATTATTAAACATACATCAGTAAAAGAAGTTGCATGTACATAATTGTGTAATGGGTGAATAACTAACACTGCAAATATCTCGAAACAAATTATCTCAGATCTATCTTTGCGGCAATTTAGCGTAACTAAATTATATACATAGCAATTAAAAGACCATGTTTAGAAAAGCTATCAGATAGTAAACGTCAGAAAGCGATTAACCTTCGCATATTAGTAGTCCCAGTTTGAAATGTGAACTAATATTACTTAATGAAAGCTAAAGACGAGCGTACTTCGAAAGACGTAGGACATAACACAGAATAATGAAGTTTTACAGAAATTGGTCTTAGTAGTTTATAGATATAACAGTTAATATATTGAAAAGTGGTTAGGCTTCCTTATGTCCTAGATAATTGCATTTAACACTCAATACATTAAGAGGCATGTATTTTGGAAATTGGAGTACCAAAGCCACTTTGGAAGTAGGAGAAAATATTAAAGTAACACAAGTACTTTTTAGATTTGGGTTATGAGGCAGTATGAATAGACACTCTAAATGATAAGGAATGCATCAACCTAACCCGCAATACTTCTTTACTGCAATTGACCTAACTAGTAGATTAAATGAGTATATAAATGACAAAGAGAAAGGAGAACGGAACGAGGCAGCAAGAGCTAAAAAAAAATATTCCTTAGTATTTATAAAAACGATACATGAAACATCCCTTGAAAGAAGAACTAATAGGAGTTAAAAATGAATGTAATACGAGTAGTTGTAAAGACGCTGGGTGTGTCACGAAATGAAGAGACCCGCTAAATGATAACAGCAGCACCATAATAAAACCGCAGTAAATTCCGCCAACCAGTCGTCCTACATCTGCGTTAGTGACAGGCGCGGCATCTGCATGGCCACATCTAACGTCTTCTCTGAAAGCCATCACGTCACAAAGCGAAAATTAACGGCCGGGCCAAATGGAACTATGCGCTACGGGTCAGGAAGCAACCAATGTTCCTTTCCGCGTCCCAGGACGTACGGCCGCCGTCAGACATGACAATTCAATAGCACCGCCTGCTAAACGTTCGCCCCGTCGATCGTCTCCCGTGGGTATGCTGCTCCGCCACGAAAACGAGGGGTGGAGGTGGCAGACAGAAACGGCCATCAAATACCACACGACGCCAGGGTGTGTGTTAAAAGAAAGAATACTGTCGTAAGAAGATACTTAGAAATAATGCTATGTGACATATTATTATGAGTGTAAATTTAAAGTAGCCTTTATTTATAAAAAAAATCCTGCAATTAAGATATGTTAACTGCGCCGTTTCCAGAACTTTCCAATTTTCTCTAACAATAAAATGCGAAATAATCATACATTACCCAACACACATTTGATATCAAATAACGAATATAGTTATGATAACAATATTAACTGTAATGTGAACAGGAGCAGCGTAATATTGATTTATTTTTACCTATTTAAATCGTACATAGTATTTTGAGTTAACCAAGAAATAATAATATGAGTAATAATTTAACTAATATTCAGTGGTAAGGAAAGTCAAAATTTGGCTCTCGTTGACTCTCAAACTTTTTATTAAATATATTTATCCCTGAAATCGACTTGGTCGATTTTGATCACTTTGAAAATTGCTGTTTTGACTAAAAACTGTTCACAGAGGGCTGTTGGCGTTCTGCGCTGATGCCTATGACGTTTTGCATGTAATAAATCGTGGAAACTAAAAATTCACCAAGAAAACCCGAACATCAATGAATCCTTGCCATCTTGAATGTTAACTGATGGACACGCGCGACCTATAAACATCTTCGCAATGTTAAATGATCTAAAGAGAATGACGTCACATCGATGCACTGCCTCGCATATAACTAGGCGTAATAAGCGTGCTTTACGGGATCTCTTTGATATCCAAATAATTTAATAAATTGGAATTGCTGTGTTGCAACATCTCAATTATTCATTGTCATTAAAAGAAAAAGATATATTTTATAACATACGTTCAGTATTTTATTATTATCATCTGAGAGGTTTGCAATCGTGCAAACTAATTATGAACGAATACCGAGAGTAAAATGGAGATAATTAATGAATCGGCTGGTATAATTAACCACAATATTTATTTATTTATTTATTTACAGGTTGCAACAAAGTACAAATAATGTTGACATTATTTCGCAGAAGACAAAGCCTTGTGCGCAAACCTGCAATGACTAATCATGTATCATATATGTCTACCTGTTTCATTTATCAATGTTTGAAGAAAAAACAAAATTAAAGAAAAATGAAAATTATAAAATGAAAAATAATATAAAATATAATATAATTTGAGACATAAAAAAATTGACATAAAAAATTTGAGACATGTAAAAAATATCATTTTTAAACTTGACCAGTATGACTTAAATCACACATTTTCTTTTTTGTACAGCATATCTTCATTGCGTCGGGAATTAAAGTTGCGCGAGGATTACAATAACACCAAAGAGTGAACAATGAGTGTCCCAAGTCTTATATTTGTTTTTTCCATGAAGCGAGAAGAAGTGATTGCAACTATTATATTTATAAAACAAAGTGTTATTTAGAAATACACATTATATTACGGTTGACTATTTCTTACTGTTAATCTATTTTAATGAAATACCACAAAATTCAATTACCAGCAGCAATTTTAAAATACACACTATCTCATTTGAAATTGGGTATAGACACCAATGGGAAGAATCAATACCTGCAGTTCAATAATTTCCGTGTTCCTATACACCGTTCTGTTGTACGGCAATATCGCAACGCACTACTCCTCAGTTGCTGTCGTCGTCCGCCAGATGCCACCACGATCGCGCCGCGTCGACGCGCCGCATAAAACAGGAGAGGCACGCTCCTGTCGCCTGTCGCTGTCGCCGGTGCCCACGCGTTCAATATTCGCGCGCGTGCAAGGGCGGAGAGGGCGGGCGGTGCGGCGGGCGGGTCGAAGGAGACAGAGGCGAGGGCAAGCGAATATCTCCCCGGAAGGTGCAAGCCCGCGGAAGACGAAGCTTTCCCGTGTGTGGTATTGAGGTGAATGCGTTGTTGGGGGAGCGTGTGTTATTTGGGTGAGGGAACGAATGCACATTCCGATACACGCCCGCGCCTACGCATTCACTGGCCTACGTATCCTTAGTGAGCGCCGCGTCTAAATGTTAACAAGGTCATGTGCTCTCACCTGCCTACACGAACCAATGCCTGGAATTAAACCTGTCTATATGACCATTGATCTAGATGGACACCCGTCTACACGAACCAATGCCTAGAATTACACCTGCCAGTATGACCATCGATCTAGATGAACACTCACTTACAGGACCGCATCTCTTACTTACAACACCACCCACTTAGAAAATCAGGAACGTAGACGCTCCTTAGCAGTCCTGCCACCTACACGCTGATCCAACCTTAACCCCTCTCATTCTCATGACGACTCGTCTGTACACGAACCTGTAGTGTTCTCATTTGGGTCGCTACGTATTATCCCAAGAAATATGAAAAGTAAAGAGTATCTTATACTTTTACAATAGATTTGGTATGATTGTTCTTTCTGATGGAAAACAGTTGTAAAACAAACGACTCCAGGATTTCGTTTCGTTCTTACTATAACTCGGTTCTGTTTTATTAGAGTTTCATTCGTTGATTACTTTTAGGGCATAATTACTTCGTATTCTGTGAAGTTCATATTATTGAAGCATTTCTCAGAATGTGATGTTTATTCACTATCATGAGATTGTTTTACCAAAAAAAGATAACAATATATGTTGATTCACAAGACCAACGCTTAAGGACAAAAACAGTAGTTTAGTACTTCGAAATAAAAAGGAGCCTATATTTTTTAAAATTCCACGTGAGGTTAATTACAATGAAGGAAATGGGAAACGGTATTGTAATGTTCAGGTTAGTTTAATTGGTTGAAATAATTTTCCAACATTTTTGGCTCGATGTTAATTGGCGTACGCTGTGGTAAGTTTTCCATTTTAATGAAACTAATGAACATTTCCATTTCTGCTTTCACAACGAACTTCATCGGCTATGAAAATCTGGCATACGCTATCAAAATCTGGGTGGTATGAATACTGCAGATTTCTCCTGAAGCTGTCAGTGAAATAATACGAATTAATCCAAATTATTTTCATTGAAATGCAAGAACCATTTATGCAGTTATTGACGATAACACAAATATGAGATGCTGCTCGTATACAAAGAGCAAAATGGTTAAAGAGAAAATTAATTTTTAATAAATAACTTAGTATTCGGGATGTCCGGTGAGAAAACGTCGAAACTTCGCAAATACGCTCTTATGACAATTTTAAACGTTTTTCGATGACTGAACTACCGGGATATTCCGAATGGTTCAGTCACAATAAGCACTCAAAAGTTGGTTTGAAAAATATGTATGTTGGATGCATTTTAATTTCTGTGGTAATTTTTCTTTCTGAACAAATTTTATTTCTAGGGAGTGGGCCGGTATGAAGCGGAGCGGGGCGGAGCGAGAGTTGGATGGATTGGAGGAGGGCGAGGTGTGAAACGTAATTAAATCTACTTCCATTTTACTCTATTCATCGAATTCATTCAATTTACTCTATAGATTTCATTCCGGTCTAATGAAAATTGTGATAAATTCGGGCTAAATCGGGTACTGGAGTTTATAATACGTCAGTTAATAATGCAACGTTAATACCATCAATATAACTTAAACTACTTATTTGAACTAGTGAAAATGAGGTCAAACAGTGTCAGTCGCAGCGAATACAGCAAAATAAAACGCACGAACAAAAACGTTGTACGTCTTTTCATCAAACGATACACTGAACATGTACATGACAAAATGATGTACTATTTATAAAGGATAGACTATTCCAAAAATACTATTTTTTTCTCAAGTAGAAGTCCCAAGTAGGAGAAAGTAGAGACCTTTCTGTCTGTCTTCGAGTTCACGTCGGCTTCCGCGACTGTAAAGTGGATGACGATCGATGAGAGAAAATGTGTATTGGGACTGACATTTCTAGAACTTGTATACTGTTCTGCAATCAGTGACAGAAAGGAGAAACTTAAAATGTCACTTTCAAAACTGTCATTTCGGTATGTCGTAGACCTCCGGAAGCCTTGCTCGAAAAGGTTGTGTTTCTTTCATTTTCTCACGTTCCCTAGAGAGAATTCTGTTGTGAAAATTTACTTTAGGGGTGCAAAGGTAGGCAAAGAGCTGTTACAGATGACGTGGCCAATCGATATTCCACGAGTAAGGCAAGAGGAACTTACAAGAGTAAGACGAGCTGGAGAACGAAGATTCTCGTGGCTTCGTTCATGTTGTTTAAAAGGTTTCTTTTAATAAAGTAGAAGAGGAACAAAGTTTCTTAACGTTACATAACTGAATAAACTATTAAAAACGAATACGAGTAGAATGCAGTATTGCACAAAATGAGGCGTTTAAAATATGTTTCTCATTTATTGAAGACCGTCTTATGTCCTGAAAATTTGTCAAAAATTTCACGCTCTAGAATACAGATACCAATATTATATTGCTTTTGAACTAATATTATACAATCTAATCACCCCACGCTGAAAAATGATAATTATATTTTTGATTATCAAAGTAGTTAGATCAGTTGAAAAGATATCGGACAAGAACAAATTAAGACAGATCACGATGGCAAATAACACTCATTCCTTGGCAAAATCTGTTAGAAATATTTAATATCTTGGGAACAAGTTTACCGTTTAGAAGAAACTTTGTTATCAACCACGACGCAACTTCACTCACAGTAGACAGCCCAATGAAAAAGAAGCGTTTCAAAATGAATCCCATTGGACCCGAGCATAAGGCGCGTCGCGAAGTGGGCGGTGTGCAGGGCGGGAGGCAGGGCGGTGGCTTGGCGAAGTCGAACAAAGGGATGGCGAGGATGAGGGTGGGCAAGAGCGGAGAGCGGTGCTACGGAAATAGGGACGGGTCGCGGGTCATAGAAGATGCGGGGTGCATTGCGGAGGAATGCATTAGGAATTCGGGGAGGGGCTGAGGTGGGTGGGTTAGGATTAGAAACGATGGCGGGACTGACTGCGGAAAGCGGGGAGCCGGTAAGGGGGAGCAGGATGTAGACTAAAGAGACGTGGCGTTTGGGACACGAAGTGGCGGGGAGAGGCGCGGAGCGGGGCGCAGGGTGAATGAGAAGAAGGCCAGGGAGAGATAAGGTCAGTTGCGAGAGCATGGGTGAAACGCACATGGGGGAAGGGAGGCGAATCATTTCATAGAACAGGACTGGTCACGTGGCGGAGAGTGGGGATGATTCGGGCAGGGAGCAAAAAAGGAGACTAGGTGTTGCACGTGACGACGCGCGAGGCGGGGCGTGAGGCAAGCTGTATACGAGTAGTGGGATATGTGGCGGGTAAGTG
>BOPP01000013.1:5529813-5543633 GCA_017312745.1 Gryllus bimaculatus
AAGAGGTGTGTGTGGCGCGCAGGGCAGGACGTGGGGCAAGTGGAGGGTTGGGGCGCCGAACGGGACGTGGGACGGAGCGCGTGGCGAGGCTGAACGCGAAGCGGCGCTCGCAGAGGAGCAAGGTGCACGGCGCGGAGGGGCTGGGGCGGGGCAAAGGCGCCGGCGTCGCCGCTGCTGAGTGAATCAGAGCGACGCGCGATGCAAGTTTAATGCCGCCGCCGCGCCGCGCCGCCGCGACACAGGCGCTCACGTCACGCAGGCGCCGAGCCGCGAGACACGGGGATCGCGGTGGCGCTACGGGCAGCTGGGGAAGTGGCGGCGGTGGGGAGAACGCGACGGAACACGGGAGCACAGCTGGAAGAGTGTGGGAATTGCGAGAAGGGGAATGTTGGACTCCGTAATCGCAACGAAATATGTGGGAAGTAACAAAACGAGATGGGGCAGATGGGAAAAGAAGGCAAGCTGAAACATTGTATTGCAGGAACATGAGTTAGAAGAAGGGTGGGTGTGCGAGATCTGAGAGAATGATGAACCATTGGGGTAAAATTTACGAGGAAGCCGGGATGTCAAAACGCCAAAATAAGAAGAGGAAAGGGACGGAAGTGAGATTACATGGCAGACGTAAACGCGCTGTTATTTAGCGGAGAGATAGGAAAGTTGGATTGGAGCAGAAAAACAGGGGAATGAGTAAGTCAAGAGGACGGGTGGACGGCGTCTACATGTCTAGCAGACATCAATCAGGCTGCAAATGGATAGGTAAGCGATGAGCAGGGTCATGGAGGAGAGGGGAAGTTATGATTCAGATTGTGCTGCGATGAGGGGCAGGTGAGTGCTTGCAGGAAATGGTCAGTGTCGCAATGAACTAGAAGAGTGGTGAGGTAGTGGCTAGGGAACGTCGTTTAGAGAAGACGGTGTGCGAGGGGCAAGGTGTGACCCGTGGAGCTTTGAGCGGGGTATAGAAATGCAGGTGAGCGGAATCGTCAGTGAGAGGAGGAATGAGAGGGAAGTAAGAGGTTCAGCAGGGAGGTCTGACGAGGTCAGGAGGCAGCATTACCTTACACTGAATCACATTATATCAAATTATATTACACATATGTCGATGTATATCCTTGAACCATGAGTTAAAATATAACGTATTTATTCCACTAGCACCTTACCTTTCCCTTAAAAGTTTTGTTTGTTTGGGCATTTGTTAAGAAATTTAACTTGTTTCCCACGTCCTTTCTTATTTTTTTCTATTCCGTGGAATCAAAGTCGAATAGTGAAAATGTACTACTTACTTCCTGAAAAGCTTTTTAATTTATTTCGCAAGTAATTACATTGAAAAAAATATTCCTTAAACTGTCTTCATTTTGAGAAATGTGTTCCATACGTGTATAACAACTGTGAGGACTACCGTACGAGTCGCTAAAAGGTTCGACTCTTGGGCGGAGTGGGGCAATGTGAGAGGCTGAGTACAGTTGGGAGGGGTGGTGCTGGGTAAAGAACCGAACTGATGCGGTGTTCGGGGACCCGAGGCGAGGGTATCCAGATGCGAATATGTGTGTGTGCGTGTGTGTGTTGGAGGTTGAAACCGGGTGGAAAGGGGCGGGACGGAGCGATGTTGGGCAGAACCAGACGCATCTGGCGTGGATGAACCGAGGCGGAGTTGTCATAGGCGAGCATTGAAAGGGCAGGGTGGAATCCAGGCTGGTGGGGGCAAAGTAGGAAAGGCGGGGAATGGGCTACAGAGCGGTAGAGTAGGACAGACATGATGTGGAGACGTATAGACGGATAGGTAGAGGTGGACTAGTGATACAAGGCAAGGTTGAGCTAGGTGAGAACTGACGGGAAAGGCTGAGCGGGCTGTGGTAGAGCGAGATAGACTGGGGTGCATGTAGCTTAGAGGCGAGGCGGGGCTTGCAGAGGAGAAGTAGGGAAGCAAGGATGCGTCGAGCTGACTGCGACAGGGAGGGAGGGGTGAGCGGGTTTCGATAAACTTAGAGCGAACGGATGTGGCGTGTAGGAGACGAGGCGGGTAGACAAAGGCGGAGTAGGGAGCGGGGAGGGGTCGAGATGGCCAAAACCAGGTGAGTGGGACTGGGTGGGCCGAGGAAGAGCGCACAGATGAATACGGCGTGCAGACGAGGCGGAATTAGAAGTGGTGGGATAGAGAAGCGGGGCGGGATGGAACTGGTGGTCCAGAATGGGAGACCGGGCGTGTCAAGAAAGTGTGGCGTGGCGTGAAGGGGTCGAGGATTGGTGGAGGCGAAGTGGTGAAACGAGGCAACGACATGCAGGCTGAGACCAGAAGTCGGGGTGGGGCGGGTTGAGGTAGAGTAGGGCAGGTACGGGTGTATGTAGCGTGGAGGCGAGGCGGGGTTGGCAGTGGTGGAGTAAGGCAGCGAGGCCAGGTCGATCTGGTTGAAATCGACAGGGAAGGGCGGGAGACTGGGGTGGATGCGGGGTGGAGGATCAGAGGGGTGGGGCGCGGGGCAGCGGGGAGGCACGCGTCACAGCGCGGGCTTTCGCTTGCGGGATCCGTAACACGCACCGACAGCGTGCTCGAGTGAGCCGACGACGCGCCGCCCCCTGGCGCCGCCGCCGCCGTCGCTGTCTGATCGCCGCTGCGGGGGCGTCCGGTGCGGACTTTATGTGCCGGTGTCGCGCGGCGCGAGACCGCAGCTGTCGTGGGGGCGAACACCACGTTCGCTTTCTACTTCGCTTTCACTCTCGGTCACACGACCGGGAAGTTGTGTTGGAGAGAACGGGTATATTGTGCGAAGGCGCAGCGAAGCTTAACATTTTGCAAAGCTGGTTGAGCAGATTGCTGAACGTGTTCTCGTTCTCTTCCATCACTAAAAATAGTACTAGAGAATAAAAGAAACAAGAGTAGAATATATGTATTAAATTCACGTTACTCTGCAATGTTGGGATGTAAAAGAAAAATAGTGGTGCTACAAAAACAATACTTTCTTGTAATAATACAATGTTATCGTTATATACCACGATGCGCTCATAATGCTAAATTAATTTCAAACATAAATTGCGCAAAAAACTACTAATTTAATTTTGTACAAAACACATTGTCTGAAGCACAAATCTCTGTCTTATATTTGGTAGTTTTGAATATTTTTTTGCAATTTTCGAAACATACGAACATCGAAACATACTTGCCTGAAATGGGATTTGCATCATAATGTTTACCTCTCTTATTAGATACGCGGGAAAAATATAAAGAATTTTCTCAATAATTTCTAAAAAAAATCATAAATTTCAAGTGCATATTATGGAAAAAACTACTCGTTTTCTTCAAAAAATTGACATAAACTATCTTAACGAGATAGTTTTGTACAATAGACTTTGAGACAAAATCTTTATCTTCAATTTTGTAGTTCAAAAAAATATTTTTTACAATTATCGAAAAACCATGCAATACCCGAAAATGTGACTAGCATCATATTTTTACCGTCCCTTATTACATAAGTGTAGAAAATTAAGAGAAAAAAATGTATCGGTTTCCGTGAAAAATTGAGATAATTTAATGCGTAAATTATGTAAAAAATGCTGATTTTTCCAAAAAATTGTAAAAGACCTTTTTAAAGAGATAATTTGATACAACTCTGTGACAAAACTCTTTACCTTCAAGTTTGTAGTTTTAAAATTAGTAGCAATTTTCAAAAAATCGGGGATATTATAGAAAATGAGATCTGCACCACTCTCTTAAACGTTCTTCGCATTATTTAACAACAAAATTGAATCAAAGAATTTTGAGCAATTTTTTTGCAAATTCTGAAAATGTCCGGGAGGCTTTATGTAAAGTACCCCCGAAAATTACAATATCGATTTAAAAATACAAAGAGACGCGACATCAGCCAGAATGATTGGGGAATATCAATTTTGGAGAAAATTGGCTGAACAGTTTATACGCTAGCGTTGTGTACAGACAGTCAGACACACGTTTTCACGTCAGTCGATGTTTCGGTATAAAGGTCGCACAAATTATGAATTCTGGCTACACCACGTGTTAGAGGATTTTTTTCTATTTTTAGCAACTAGATTTATCCCGTTTTTACATCGGAGGGCC
Organism: Gryllus bimaculatus; assembly: GCA_017312745.1. NCBI lineage: Eukaryota > Metazoa > Arthropoda > Insecta > Orthoptera > Gryllidae > Gryllus > Gryllus bimaculatus. The sequence goes on from BOPP01000013.1 coordinate 5,533,880, forward strand.
TGTCAATGGGAGTTTTTGTGTCCAAAATTCGCTGTTTTCTTGCGCAGGATCACAGTACTGTCTCTTTTTCTGTTAGTAAGTGCGAAAAAGTAAGAATTGTGGATGTATCCCACGTCTGACCATGAAAACCGTTCATAGTTGTACTAAGAAACTTGACAGAGAAAATGGCTTTATTGGAAGAGTAAAAGTACACCTTTGTCTCAAAAAGTGTACAAGAATAATAATAACGCAATTGTACGACAGTTGTTTTGAAACGAATTATTTCACGGTGCAAAAGGTTAAAAAAATAAAAATGAACAGAACACAAAACGTTTAAATACCTTTAAAAAGTAGGTCAACAAACAAGTTTTTTATGTAAACAACACTGCAACAACTAACAGCTTAGGCCTCACAAGGTTCGTGGATTCACGTCGACATATTCAATGTACTATACTACACTATAATATAATATAATATAATATAGTATAGTATAATATAATATAATATAATATAATATAATATAATATAATATAATATAATATAATATAATGTAATATAAGCGTTACGTTATGATATCGCAATTTTTTTGATACTCTTGGTATTTAAAGGAATTTTGTATAGTATTTATATTATACTGTTATTGCAGAATTCGTGTAGATTCATCTTGTTATAATATTTAATTTACTCCAGAGTTACATGAGAGTATTTTATTTGTTATTTTTTATTAGTTTACATTTGTGGTCCTGAAGACCATTAGTTTAATATCGAGTAATCTAATGTAAAAAAACGAAATGTGATTTAATAGAGTACAATGTATTGCATTAAATACGGAGAGTTTTGTCTTTTTATGAAAGCTAGTGAATACAATTAAATTTACCACGTCAACAGAACAACTGTTTTGAAAATTATTGATAAATTATTAACCAAGGGTGGCAAGCGACAATGTTTATTTAGAAATTTACAAAACACAGGAAATATTTAATCTATTCTGTGAGCATTGTTAATAATAGTTAAAATTAGTACATAATATCAATAGTATAACATTAATTCAATATTAATTCAACACTGTGTCAACTAAAGAAACAATGTTAATGTGTATTGAAGAGAAAAAGAAACCAGAACTAAAACTGGGGCATTCTCTCCGATTGACTGATAGAGGGGGAGGATATTCTTAAATCATATCGATTTTACGAGTGCAGCGGCCACTTTCCATTCTTCAGAGAATTCAATTTTTTTTCTATCGGAGAAAGAAAAAGCTCAACCCACGAAGCCACGCGAGTAACGGCTTAACCCAATCTATCATTGCGAACAAACACAAAATGTGTTTGAAATCTGAATCACGGGAAAGCGTATCTGTCCAAATATTTACGCAACGCAGTCGGCCAACGGCGGCGGTGCTTTCGAGCACGAGCCACGGCACACGGCGGCTTCATAAGGGCGAAAGGCCAGCGCAATTCAGGTTTTCAAAACTACAACATTTGTTTCATTCACGAAAATAATCTACAATACGTCATGTGTCGTTGCACAACATAATAGTTTTGTTGATGCAAAAACAAACTTTTATTTTTTTAAACTGAGCAAAATAGTACATGTTTTATTCAGACAACATTGTCACCATCATTGTCAACATGAACAATTTGAGTTGAGACTATTTCGTTCTCAAGATTGTTCTTCTTTCGCCTACTCCTTCTGTTCCGATAGAACAGTATTTGTAGTGGAAGATTTTTGACAATCAATCTTCTGTCGTTCTCATTAAATTATCATGCAATGTTTAATGTCTTTTTGTATCAAGTAGGCGTACGGATGTCTATTGAACATAAGCACTAATGTTTCTTTTTTTGGGTTTATGATCTTTCATTCCAGCTTCAAGGGAGTCCTTTCTTCGCCTACACTGTCTTCTTTTCCGTCAGAGTTGTTATGGAGAGGATATTCGGAAATCAATCTTCTGGCATTCTCATTAAAGTATCCTGCCAATTTTTATTGTCTTTTTGTATGAAATTGACGCTCAGAGTTTACATCTGTACTTTAGTATTTTTTCTTTGGGGTTGAAGATATTTATTTCCCTGCCCTCTTCCCCATGCAAACCACAGTGCGGCCTCTGCTGTTAGGCGCGGGGCGCCAGCCGATCGTTCCCGCGCGTCGTTAAGGGGAAGAACGAGGGGCGAGGGAGGGCGGCGTGGGAGAGTGGGGGCGCGTGGAGTAGGGGTGGGAGGAGAGAAGGGGCATTCGGTGCCTCCCGCGATGACAGCTTTACACTAATAGAGGCCTCCCGCCGGCCAGGCCCCCGGTTCCCGGCTACAGCCGCCAAGAAATAACAACTTTCGCCCTGTCGGCGGCCTATCGGCGTCCACCCCTCGCTTCCTGCCGCCCCTGCCAGACACCCTCGCCGGCGCCCCGTCCGCGACGCGCCGACTCGCCCCGCACGCGAGGGATTTTTTTGTCGAACAGCTGCAGCGTGGGGCAAATGAAACACGTATGGAAAGAACATGTTTAATTAAATAGAAATACTAGCGGTAATAGTGGAGTAGTAGATGGATAGTTAGACATATACGTACAGTGCGCCAGAAAAGCCTCTCCGCACTGAGCGCAATAAAGGCCTCCTATTAAAAATTACATTTATATCGGTTGCAACCAGATCGCTGGGAAACAAGTGACGGCACTACACATCCTATATATCTATTATGATTGTGGTGAGTGCAAAATTTACGCTTTCTATTGTTAAAAGCTGCAGCCCGCGCTATCAACACAATTTGTGTTGCGCACCAGCAAGCTGCTACTGCGGAGAGATTTTTCTAGCACTATATATAATTAGAGAGAAAGGTGGACAGATAGGTAGATAGATAGGTAGATACATTTAAAATATTGTATTCACCTGTTCGGCATTGCTGCTTCCTGGAGTATTAATAAATATATTTAATTCACGTTTAGACTTGATCATTCTTAACTAATGTAACTACTTCTGCATCGTTATAATTAAAGATACCTAATTGCTATTTGTTTCTTTTCTTTTTTATTTAACCAACATTTTGGAACTTTTTGGAGTGATTTAGATTCACTTGATTACGGGGGTTTTAAATCATCTTTTGGATAGCGTGATGTGATTTACATACGTTTTTCTTGATGAAAATAGGGGTTATTTATAAGGGATTCAAAGAATTATTGTGACATTCTGTAATAAAATGTTTGATAGGTTCTAGTTTGAATTCTCTATGAAGGTGGTTATTGTTGATATACTATGAGGGGTTTGTTATTCGGCGTAAGCATTTGTTTCAGATTACTTTCAATTTCTTTATATTGTTCACATCTGCATTGGGCCTTATAGGGCCGGCGTAAGTTAGTGATGGTATTATGTGTAGTAATGTTCTGCATTCTATACAAGCAATCTCTATGGGATATAGTTTCGATATTTTAATAGATGTTTTATCTGTAATTATTTTTATACGGTTTTCCCACGTTAATTTAGTACCAAAGAGATTCCTGTGTATTTTACCGGTACATTTCTGGGTAACCATTCAATAGAGTTATGTTGAATCTGTAATGGACATGAAAAGTGAATTTATCTTAGTGTGAACATTATGAATTGCTATTTATTTACATTGATACGTATTTTTAATTTCTCTGTCCATTGTATGTATTTTTGTAGCTCATTTGGCAATTCATCATAAACTCAAAAGATATCTGAATGTGATGTAAATATGATTGTGTCTGCAAGTGCGCTAGTTCTGTATTATTTAATTTTTATCTATCTGATAAGTCAATGTTGAACAGAACAAGAGAACGACAAGAACCTTAAGGCACGCCTGGAGTTAGTTTATGTTTAACAGTAGGTATAGCATTAACTATGACATAAAAGTGATGGTCCGAAAGAAAACTTTTAATAATATCGCACAAATATTGTGGGATACCTAGTTGTAACTTATACAGTAGTACAATTATATGCCATGGCTTATCAAGAGCTCTTTCAATGTCAAGGAACACTGCGATTACACATTGTTTCCGATGAAATGAGTTGGCTATAAATTCTGTGATTCTTCATAGCTGATGGCTGGTAACTAACAAGCTACCAGTACCAGCCATCAGTAGCCAAATTTTGTCAGGTATTGTCCTAAAATCTGTTAAATATTTGTTAAGTTGGGTTAAAACTAATTTTTCGTATACTTTAGCACCGGAAGGGAGTAAACTAATCGGTCTGTAATTTGATGGTATCTTTACTTGGTTTGCAAAATAGTAGAACTATTGCTGTTTTCCACTCTTTTGGCAAGTAATTCTTTCTTAGAGCTGCGTTAAACAATTCTGTAATTCCAGAAATTGCCTTTTTTATTTAATTAGTTAAGGGTCTTATTGGTAATGCAGTCAGAATCCACCGAATTCCTGCTTTTAATTGTTTAATAGTGTTTGGGAAGGAGAAGTAAATTTGGTTCTGACTGGAACTGTTGGTTATTGTATTTTTGATTCATATAAATAGATTTTGTTTTCTTTTCGTTCGTGGAGTTCTTTCGGTTGTACCCGTCTTCCTGTTGCTTTCTGCGCCTGCCTCCCTGCGCCTGCGGACACTACCGCTACACGGGAATTCTTCTCAATGAGGAGCCCTCACGTGCTCCCGAAATGTCTGAGATAGCCCATAGCCCCGTCTCTGGGGTGAGGATATTTACAATTACGCCCGAAGTAGCTCGTGAATAATCTCAGTGATTTTATTATTACAGTGATGGGAGCCAGTTCCGTATTCACGCGCATATACAGACCACAGAGTTACCAGTCATGGCAAGGAATTAGGTGAGCATATGGTGATACATGAAAAAATTGGGAATGTACTCTCAGCCAACAATAACTGAGGGATCAAGAAGGCAGACTGATACAGTTGTAACAGGTACTTACCTAACTCGCAAGCTCCTGTGCCACCAAGAATGACAAGATGCAATAGGAAAGATGATTAGTAGTAGCTATAGTTAGGCGAGAGAAATGAACCTATCAAATCAATATACTAGTGTAAAGTGTGTTGGAAAATCTGTGTTGAATTAAAGAATGTTTTGTGAATACGTAAAAAAAGTCATCTCTGTCCGATGTCCGACTTCAATATATTATGACTTAATATATGTTAAGTTGACGGAGATGACTTTTTTATTTCTTCATGTAATTACGTCAACAATACCGTATTAAAATTTCCATAAATGAGGTTTTGTAATAGTGGAGGGACACGGTTGGTGTCTCGTTGTCGATTTGGAAATGTCCAGCATAATCTTTTAAACTAACTTTTATTATACAGCTCTACCTATACGTAATCTATTAATTAACTTATTTCATCTATTTGTCACAAAAAATACTCGCGACCACCGCTCTCAATATTGATATGCTAGCTCCTCTACCGTTACACATTTTTTAAAGTTGTATATTTATTAATTGTTTTTGATTGTATTTGAAGTTCCATTAAATTATATTTTCTGTAATTGAACGTCACTTGTTGTAGTACAACTACCTGCAGAGGGTGTTTTCCACGAGTCGTTATGACTTGCATTCACTGAACTGCTTTATTGTACGATTCCATGTAGAGTTCGCACGCGGAATCTCCTCAGTCAATGACGTCTCTTTGTCGTCGGCGCATACGATATAACTCGTGCAAACTCTAAAATGATTTCCAGAATAACATTTAATTACTTTAGGTAATTACTGTTGAGTTTAATTAATCGATAATTGAGTGTTGAGTTCAATATTCACACAAACGAATCACATGTCTTCTCGTCAATGCTATAAATTCAATTCCTAATATTTCCATTCAAATGAATGAATTAAGTTAGTGATAGGGACACGTTTTGCGGGTGATCAAATTATTAAATTCGGTAGCATAATACTCCAAATCGTAGAATCCAACACACAAAATTACTTGCTTCTCCCTTTCCTTTTTCAGCTTTTTCTTTATCATTCTTTCTCCAGTCTTTGCTTCCTGTGCCTACTCTTCTACCACAGGGGGCGCCATAACCTACCACGACACGATGCCGTCTGCTATCGCAATTCAGACATTTCTTTCCACTTCCGCTCTCTGAAGGACCCTAGAAGACGACCATCTCCCAGATTTCACTCTCTTCTACTTTCTCGCTCCAGCGTTATGTTTTCTTTCTTCGTATATTTTGGCCTTGCCCGAGTATTGATTTTAAGTTTCATTCTCCAAAAGATAACCGAGTTATATGTTTTTCACCCTCTTTCAGTGTTTACTACATCCGTTTCCTCAATACATTTCTTTCTTCCTTAAAAGTTAACCCACAATCCTTGCTTTCGAATTTACTGTCGCCTTTAATCATATTTTTTCATCTTATTCACTTATAGTTTATCGTTGTTGTTATTCATTACTTCCTCTAATATAATGATGAATGATTTCATCATATTCTTCTCATTAACTTTAAACACTCGCATAACCAAGGTGTTTCTGGCCTCCATTTTACTGCTCTGCACTCAAAAAAATATTTTTTGTAACTTTTTGGCCTTTCTCTTCTTTGATTCCTGATTACAATATGTGCCATAACTATCGGTTTGTAAACACCTCACAGGAACTTACTGATCATCTCACATCCAACATATAATGTTGTTGTTGCCGGCATCAATTTTAAGAACAATTGTAAGTAGTTACTGGTTTCAGAACATATCATTATCTCAATATTCAGAATTCCAAGGAGTAACCACCGTTACAGGTGTATTTTGTATTTATATATTTCGAGCATCTAACTAGTTACAATTATCCACACCATTATCTCACGGACAAATACACTTAACAACCTTTGCAGAAAACTCTAAATAGATATCTCCCTATCATTCATCTCCACTCAACGCCATTCACCACTAGCTACTTGTTTTTTACTGTTTGAATTTAAATAAATAATAAAAACTATAATAAACGTAAAAAGTACATTATATTAAAAATGAAAATAAATTCTTTCATCTGGCCATACATTTGTTGCCAGTCTGCTGCTCGCCTTCTAGCGTTTCCTCGTCGGCGGTCGTCCCCACCGCCTCCTCGCCCTCCGCGCTCACCCGCCCGACGCAAACAACAGGACACCGTATTTTCCCCGGGACTCATTTCCATGAGAATGGCAATTTACTTCGGCGGGGGCCCAAAGGGGAGCAGGCCAAGAAAGGGAAGAGTTCACCCACTTGGCTGCCGGCGCAGTTTGGATTTTATGAAGACCCCTTACGGACAGACACCCTCGCCCAGCCAGTCCCCCTCCCCACCTCCCACGCATGGGCGTCCGCCGCCGTCCCCGCTTCCACCAGATTTTACGTCTCCCAACCGCCTTTGCCTCGACTCTGCCACTGCCAGTGCTACAGCCGCATCCATCACATCCGTTGACATCACCGCTGCCAGTCCCCGCCTACCGCCTCCGCCTCCAACACTGTTTCCGATTCCGTCTCGCCCCTTTCTAAGCTCCCTCCATAGTCTCCTCCAACACCCAAGCAAACACCACCACCAGCACCATCGCCTCTGCCTTCGACTCCCCTATCACCGCCGACACAGCCCAAGCTGCCCATCGCCATAATTCCCCCCCCCACAGCCTCCACTTTCTTCTCCATCCCCGCCTCCTAATGTGCCCCTCTCCGCCTATAACCACTTCAACATGCTCCCACCCTTCCAGCGCCATCATTATTGCTTTCGTCTCCTTTCCCACTACCACCATCACCACAGCCCCCGCAAGCACCATCCCTACATTTCCCACCAGCGTCTCTACCGTCGCCACCACCATCTCCTCCCTCCACTACTATTCTCACAACTCTCACCACCACTACTGCCACAGCCAATGCTGTAACCCTCGGCACCTCGCTATCCTCAGCACTTCACTTCAACTCTCCAAGCTTCAGCCCCTACCCTCTTGCGTCTAATAACATCAGCACAGCAGCCACCCTGCCCTGCTCAACATTGGTCGGTTTGATCCGACAGCTTAAACTTCCTCGCTTCGACTCTCACCAACCCGCTTCAGAGTGGCTCCCCCCCTCTTGCCCCATAACTCCTCTCCCGCTCGCCCTTCCTCGCCCCGAGTCCCTCATCCCTTCTTTCACGCGTTCAACACGCGCCCACTATGTGTTCCTCGCTTCCGTTCACCTCGCCCGCTCCGCTTTGGACGTACCCATAGGTTATTGCTCTGGCATATCACATCTCTTTCACGCTTTACCTCTGTCATCTTGAAAGCTTCATCTAATCTCACTCCTACCCTACGCATACGTGTTCGCTTTGACCCCACCAATCTCCCTTTAAGAAACGTACTTAATTCCATTATATTCTACTTAGTTACACCAAGCTCGTCTCGGTTTCACTCTTCCCCAAACGCCAATCACTTACTAGAGGCTTCGACGTCGCCACTGTACACTGCGTGGATCACTCTCCTTTCTCCACTCCACCATTGCGACATAGTGTAGTTAATGCATTACACCCCCCACACGTGTCCCACGTTACCTGACCCTGCTTCTGTCAACTCTCCCTCCACGAACTACTCCTCTCCCAGCTTCACCACTCTGCTTTTTTCATCTTGCTAAAGATCGGTCTGCCTCCCAGCGCAAGATCGCTTCATCAGTAGGCTTTGATTGACTGCTTATTCCGGGTCCGTAAACTGCTAAGGTCATTAGTCCCATAACTGTCCCGTAGGGCACATTTTTCTCTCTAGGGAGGTGGTCTTGATCTTTCTGCTCTGGATCATAAGAACCCTCGCCGACCTAGCGGTCAGTGGGGGTTTCCCCAACTACGTAACTCCCACCAACGGGGCAGTGCCACAACCGGGACAAGCTCTAAGCTCCTATCCGATCTCCCGGCATATGTGTTCCGGTAGTGCATGTATGTGAAAATGTGTTGAAGTAAAGGAGAAAGTAGGATAAGGAAGAGGAAGAAAAAAAAAAAGCGCGGTCCGTAACCCGTTTGTGAAGGTACTATTCCGGCATTTGCCTAATACTGGAGAAACCACGGAAAACTCCCGATCAGAGCAGCCGGCTGCGTCAATTCACCTCCAGACAGCGACTGAACTCCTCCTAGCTACCAATCTAGTATCATCCAAGTGACATCAGTGATGCCCTTAGCCATCTCTCCTGGTCAGCTTCTTCTCGTATTCTTCCAAGTACTAAAATTTGTGCGCAGACTCTATTCACATTTACATCTCTCTCTCTCTCTCTCTCTCTCTCTCTCTCTCTCTCTCTCACACACACATTCTGGTTAGTTTTGGTTAACTTTCGAATTCGAGCTTTCATTTGGCAGTTTTAATGATATTGTAAGACACTGAAAGCTGTTAATCGATTGGAGGGACACAGCTGTTCACAACGCAGGGTCATGGAGCACATCATCTCCAATTTCCGGAGCTCAAGTCAGCGGATTCGAATCCTCCGTACGACGACATTGACAGTTTCATATGGCTGGAGAGTAGTTATCTTCTCACGCCACCTATCCCATATGTGCCATCCACTCAATTGTCATTATTCCTTGCATCATTTGGATAATCATTCTCTTGCATCATCATTCACCACTGACCAACACCCTACTATCTTTCATACAGAGGGTGGCGACGACAAATCACAAGAGTAATCACCTACACATAATAGGGACGGGGTGAAGATATATACATTCTCTCTGGTTTATTCCCAGAAGTAGCCGTTGAAATTGATCACACATTAGTAAAAACGGCATCAAATTGACTTTATATACCAGAGGAAAAGAACACAGTGGAGCGTTTGCATCAATTTATCAGCCACGTTTGCAGTTCACATTGGCATACCATCGCCCCTTTTCGCCCCATCTCGCCCCGCCCCATCT
>BOPP01000013.1:5558733-5581040 GCA_017312745.1 Gryllus bimaculatus
GGGGGGCGGGGCGCGGGCGACCGAGGGAGTAAAATCCGAGACGTGCGCCCGGTCGCTCAGACGTGGGCCGCATGCCGCACGAAGTGCCGTCGTGCGGGCGCAGCGGGGCCGTGAGGGCGGGCAAGGCGAAGCACACGGCGAGGCTGGGCGAGCTGCGGGGAGGAGTGGGACGCGGGGAGGGATGGGTTACCACATGGGGGCAAGTTGTGAGGTGAAACGGTATGGGGCTGGATGGCGATAAGGGGTAACAGATAGAAAATAATAGCGTCACGATGGCGGGTGGCAGGGTGACGTGGGGTTAGCTGACATTCGGACTGGCCCTGGTCGGTGCGACAAGAGCACGGTGAGGGTCGGCGCTGCATTTGGAGAGACGAGGTGTATAGAGGCGTGTTGGGGCTAGACGATGTGTGGACAGACGAACTGGTGCAAGACGAACTGGTGCAAGACGTATTGGCGCGAGACGAATTGGAGCTGGTGGAATCGGAACAAGACGAATTAGGGCGTGGTGAAGTGGAGCGAGACGAATTGGGACGAAACGAATTGGGGAGAAACGAGTTGGGGAGAGACGAATTGGGGCGAGACAAGTTGAGAGCGAGATGAGTTGTGGCGGTAATCCTGGGAGAGGGTCTCTTGGGAAGAACGTAGGACTTGAACGGCGAGAGCAGGTCGTCTGAGGGAGAGACGCTGTAGCGCGAGTAATATGGGTCAGGGCGCATGGTGCTGGAAGTCGTGGAGTGGGGGCGGTACGGTGTGTGGTGAGAGTGCGTTGTATGCGAAGGTGTGGGGACCCGATTTAGGACAGAACACGTTGGAGGTGGGACGGCGTGTGTATGGTTCAGCGTGAGACAGGATAGCTCGGAATGGAATGTCATAAAAGTTGGTGGGGGAGGGAGGGCTTGGCATGTCACGAGCCGGTATGAACCATGAGGAGCTGTGAAAAATTACGAAGTGAAAAATTAAAAGTAAAAAATGAGACCGATTGGGGGTTGCGGGATGGTGCGATCTACTCAAAAGGCTGTTGGATGAACTGAAATCATACTGTCCGGAGTTTGGTAATCCTGGGAGAGGATTAAAGTCGGGTGTTTGCGGGGTGACATCGCAGAAAGGCGAAATGCGGTGAGGTTCAGGTCTGGCGTGGCAAAGTGTAGAAGAGCAAGATGGAGGGAGAAGTGGAACAGCTTTTAGCTAGATTAATTCACCACGACTTTATAAACATTTTAATCAAATTAACTTTTGTCATCTTCTACTAATATTCTGGTAATTTACTTACATTAATTTTAACTCGTATACACATGGATTTGCGCCTACCCTTTCATAACTTCTGATGGTTGCGATGATTTTGTCCTCATCGGCCGCCCTCAATGCCCATCTTCTTCCTGTCCGCCCTCCACGCCGTCATCCCTTCACGTCCTCCCTGGTCGCCCTCCTTACGAGACGTCACCAACACTACGAATATTTTGCCAACAGCCAAACCCCTTTTCAAATTCACTTCCAAAATTAATTAAATTCGGTTCTTTTTTCAAATTTGTAAAGCTGTAATAAAAGCGTATGCACGTCGTTTACAATGTTGCATAATGGCATTCGTATATAAAATTCGTTGCTTCTGACGTCCCTTTTTTTCATATCATTTTCTCTAATTCAATAAAGCATGACATTATATAGTAATTACTACTCCAATCAGCGAATAATTTTTCACGCTGGGATTCGAATTCATCTGATTAGATTTAGCACTCTCTTATCCCATCAACTTCTGAGGTTAGCAACCTTTCCGATACTATAGAAACGAAATTGAACATGCGCACATGCAAATTTCGAAACTACGTATATTTTACATGTTATTATTGCAAACTTTAGTTTTAAAGAGTTGATTTCTTTAAGAAACTAGTAGTGATACAACAGCACGTACTTTTTCGCATTAGCAACTGTAATGCGGTGGATCAGCAAAATCAGCGTTATGCGGCGGACAAATATTAGATTAGAGACATTCCTTAACAACAAAAAATGTACAAAATGTTTGTGACTATGTGTCCTTAATGCAAAATGAAATGTGCAGAGGTAGATAATCGCTTTTTAAATAGCATATTATCCATTTCTTTAAATGTCAAAAAAATATATTAGAAAAAAATAAGCTTTTGAAATCATAAGCTGCAAATTTCAAAAAGTAATTCATGTACTTAAATATTTTGTGGTCTTTTTTCAATCATTGCTAAGATTAAAAGCTTAGATTAAATTCACTGGAGTAGTTACTGCGCCAGTTTCCGCGTACTTAGCATAGAAACTAGATTTTAACAGTAAAATGGTCACAGCTTTCCTCCATAGTAGAGATTGTCTCTAGAGTGCTTTCCAGCGTTGCGTCCGTACAAAGCAGTCAGAATTGTCGTGGAGTGCGCTGTGCAGAATGTACACTAACTAGTCGGAAAACATGGTTTCTTGTATTATATTCTCTTCTGTCCGTTCTTGTGTGCACTATTTCAGGCAACGTTGGAACCAGGCGTAAAACACAGAGGAAAGTTCACCGAGGTTAGAAAATGATGTTTAAAGGACAATGTACTATGTTTATTGTTTTGCTTCAATAAAAACAGCAAAAGAAAGTATGCGAAAAGCTCTGTATTAAAGTAAAAGAGAAAATTAAAATATGAGTAATGGGATTCAGAGAACTCTGGTTTTCAGTGAATAATAATTGGCATCTTGTAGATAATGGTGTGCAGATTCTACCTAGGAAACTACTTAGATAATTCTACAACTAGGTCAATAATTGTAAAATATGAAGGCGAAGTAGAGGAAAGTGAGACATTTTTGTTCCTTGAAACGTAAGGATATATAAAATAAAATCAAACAAAACAGTGTTACTAGCGTCACTAAGAAGAATAAATATTTTTAATTAATTCCAACTTGTAAAATACCCTCAATTCGACGACCAAAGTGAATTTGGAATTAAAATTGGCAAGCAACGTTGTGACGGAGCTTTTTAAAATCCTTGAAAGTTATATTTTCATTAAGTTTTGAGTTCCTATTTAAAAAGTGAAATGAATACTTTTTCATCTCGACTCTTTACTGAAATTATAAAAAATAGTTTTAACCTGAGAGTGGATAGTTCTGAAAGCCTAATGAATAATTTGAAATCGTCTTGTGTGTTGCATACTCGAAACCATAAAGAAATAGTCTTTTCTCAGAACCCTGAATATATATTTTTTAATAATATTATCCGAGACTTGCTGATAGATGTAACATTTTCTTCCATATAAATCCTACGTACGGGTATCCTTTTAATTTATTTTTCACTTAGAAAAATGAGGAAGGATCTTGCCCGGGTTGGGATTTTAAGAGAGTAGATGAGATAATGTAGAAATTGTTGGTCTTCAGTATTAATTCTGTATTCTAAAGTTTCAACATCTGTCACTGTTTCTCTGTAAGGCTCCCTCCATTAGGGGAAGTGGGGGAATGTAAATTGCGTATGACCGGCTCGATATGAGGTTGCGTAGAGGTCTGAGTGTCTCTATTGATCCACATTTCTCAGAATTCTCTCCTAAGGCTTCGCAAGCGATTGTGCAAGGGGTCTTTAAAGGGTGACATACGTCGTTTCACATTTCTGGGATCATCAAGCGTAACAAAGGTTAAGTCAAAAATATGCGATGGCGAAATCAGTCTTTCCTTAGATATACCTGCATGCGAGTCTATCCATTGATGAGTTTACATGAAAAAATATTTCATCAAATTTCGTAATACAGAACCATGTTTACTTATTGTGTAGTAAAAGGAATACTCACATTTGAAAATAAGTTAAATAAGTAGAACCAATTGACGGGGAAACGGTATCCAATCATGCATAATTTACAGTCGTCAGGCGAGAACATTTTATATCTTACGTAACTTTTATATCAGATGTTATCAGGAATGTCCCCGCTATGGTCTTGAGTCTCGTTAACGTAGTGCATGATTTATTCCAGTAGATGGTTGTGTTCCTCTCCCTTAGAGTGGCGACATCCTGTGCTGGCCTACACATCGGCTAGAAGAGATTTTCCTTCAGATAATCCCAGGTTTCCCTCCAGGTAACTCCTGCAGCGGGGTACCGCGCGTGCCATGACATGCACAAGCCGTGACATGCACAAGCGGGGACAAGCTCGAAGATCTCGACTCGTCTCCCGACATGTCTGGTAGTGTAGTGCGTGTACGAAGTTCGTAAGCGAGTGTGTGTAAGTGAAGATAATATGAGAAAGGGGAGAGAAATATCGTACGCGGGCCATAACCCGTTTAATAAGCTACTCCTCTGGCTGGTACTGATCTGAGAAATCACAGAAAACTATCGAGCAGAGCAAACCGACTGCTACAATTCTCCTCCAGGCGACGACGAAAAGCAATGATGATAACGTCAAAAACGGGTCAGCGTCGGAACTCAAATCCTCTCGGTGAGTCTATGAAGAGTTAGCGGAAACGATGGCTCTGATCTAAACTCGGCTGGCGCCCAGGGGAAGTGACATTTGCCTTAAAAAGATGGCGGAAGAAAGACGTAGGCAACTGTGCCTAGAAAATCGCGTCTCCGGACAGCTAAGATTCTTTAACGAGAACTTCCCACAGAGCCCCTGCTCCTTTAGTTTCCTCCTTCCCTTTTCATATCATTTGCAAGCTGCTTTAAGAGAGCAGATCTGCTTCAGACGAGGGTTTCATGGAACCAAGCTCAATACAGAACACGTCTAGCGCAAGAAAAAATAATGGTGGTCTTTCTTAAAACGAGATTCAATTCCAGTCGATTCATGCGTATTTGTGACGGACGCAGGTTTACGATTTTGCAGGGGTTCTCCCGTTTTCTCTTTCTCTCAATTCCCCATTTATCCACCCCCACTCAATTGAATTATCAACACCCTACCAATACAAATACAGATCACTCATCCAAGGGGCACTCGAAAGTCGGTGAATCTTAATAGAAGCGAAAATCGTAATTGATATTGTCGGTTCACAACTCGGCATTGATATTGTGGTTTATTGCGACGATTGGGTTAGTGCTGATTCCGATAAATCCTAAAAATCTAGACCAAAGTTTAGTAATTCCGACTTTCAACAACTCCCAATTTTCATTACTTACGCTCTATCGAGTTTCGTCTCGCTCAGGGGCGGCGCCAGCGCTTCAGGCGGGAAAATGGCGATGCGCAGCGGGGCTCACACTTTTTCCGTGTACAAATGAAACATGTATATTGCCAATGGCGCGCAGGAGCAGCGAGAATACATATGGGTATTTAAAACGCGGTCGCGGATCGATACACGAGCGAAAGCAGGACAGCGAGTTGAAAAAAAATGCAAAGAAGCGTTTGCTCCGTTTGGACCTGCGGCCGCAGGCTGGGTTTTAATCCTAATTAAGGATGTTTTTGCTGAAGTTCTGAGGTGTGGCCAATGACTAACCATTTACTGGATGATAAACTGTGTACATATACAATTTACGTTACACATACATGTAATGCTATTTCAGGTAAAGCGATTTATATACTCCTTATAAAGATCTTGTCGCATTTACAATGCTTTTACTTATATTTTCCCATCATTCCTTGTAGTTCTGTTGCTGGGATGCTTTTATTCTGTCGGATATTTAATGATTTTCATTTCAATTATGAATTTTGTTACGACGTTGGTGTAATATTAATGACGGTGTGAGGCAGGATAGGTCTATCGCCAGAGCGCTCTGTAGTAGAGAACTGTCATTCTATTATTGTAGGGATGTAAAACTTCTAATATCTCAAGGGCAACAACTAAAATCTTTAATATGGTTAATATGGCCGTATTTTCATTATTCGGACGATACACACTTGATCTCATATTGTTGATATCGGCCCACATGTTCTGAAATGAGCGGGGGAGAGGAATTGAAATATGCGTGATATACTGTAAGGCTCTACAAAGCATAACACAGTTAAACACATTGGGATGATATTGAATTTCTGAATTGACAAGACAAATATCCCTTAATCTAACCTTAAACCTATTTGTCTGTCAAAGGGAGAGTAGATCCCTTAAGGTCACAAGCGGTAGGCGCGATATGTTCTCGCCGGACACGGACTAAATAGGCTTAAACATTTGTCTAATAATCTTTCGCGGGCATCATTCAAGGCTCCCACAGACCGGCGCGGAAAACCCGCAGCCTATGCGGAATGGCCGAAGTAGAATTCTCGCGTCCGTGTTGCCTCATGAACACATTGAGAACTGCGCGGCATGCGATCGTTGCGACAGCGGATTGGAAGCGTTTTCTTACCTGGCATTTTGTAACGGAGTCGGACGTGTTTTTGTCCACTGCCACTCGAGTTTCGAGGAAGTCCGCCTGCTTCGGGAGTCTTCACTCCTCCCTGGATCGAGCTCCTCTTGCGTTTGTTTATCTGACGAAGAAAACTGGCACCCATCACTGGGTCATAATTGACGCTACGTCCCTCGGATTCCGCCGCCGCCGCCGCGTCCAGCGCGGAGCGGTGCACGCCGCTCCCGCTGCGAATTTCTCGCGCCGGTCCTTGTGGCCCTTAAAGGTGCGTTTGCACGAAGAGGCAAAGTCTCCTAACTACATGACGTCACAGAGATAAACTCTCTCAGACGGCTTTACACGGTTCGAAATATCTCCCGAAACGCGAGTCTCCTACCACACGGGAGAGTTGGTTCCTGAGATATCTCCGGAAAAGTATCTTCTTACTGTTTACACTTGATACAAATGTGTCTCGATGTTCTCTGGCGCAGCCATTTTGGATAATCAGCAGCGAGCAGTTTGAGGTTAGAATGTGACAACTGTTTCAGCTGCCTGTGGCACCTTCACAATTTTGAAGAAGCGGATGAAAAGAAAGAGACAATTGTGAGTGATTTTGTTTTATTGAGAAAGAAGAACTGAGTTGTATAAAACATTGATGGTGGAATTACAAGAAGAGGATTTTTTAAAAAAATATTTATTTGGCTACCTGTTCCAATTGCCATTACATTTTTCAGAGACAATAAAATGAAATAAATTTTAATTTACGGACGATTAAAAATTATTATCGAGAAATGTGTCGGAGTCCAGGATGAGAAAATAGTTTGACCTAATGAGAAGTTTGAAAATTGGGTGAAGTTGATATTTTGTTTTTTAGAAACTTTTAGTGAAGTTAAGTATAATCGATTTGAAGAATCAATTTTAAAGTTATCTGTAAATTTGTGTTATGATATAAACTAGGAAAGATGTAAAATTGTTGCGAAGGAGTATTTGTGAATTACTTGAAATTTTGTTAATTTTGGGTGAAAGAGGCATATACACCTAGGGCAGGCAGTATAAAAGAAGACCCTAATTATGGTTTATATATAAACAAATATTTACAATTGATCCGTAATTTGAAGTTTTAATTTATTAAAGGATGTAATAAAAAATAATATGATAAACAATAATGTAGTCATGTACAAAAACTTCGTAACTTCAGAAGAATTTGAATTTTTATTAGGAAATATCTCATGCAATCAAAAAGCAAGAAAAGTGGAAAATAATTTATTTTGAAAGAGACTTGGTTTGACGGTACGGCGGTTTTTGGTCACAGGAAATACATACAGTTCTTTGTCATTTGTATTTATAATTCCCAAGTATATAATTTCCCACAAAGAACAGAAATCAACCGACCACGTTGGAACGCCGCACAGACACAGACAGACGCAGAATGGCTAATCGAGCACGTGAACACCATAATATTCGTATACCAAGAGAGCAAAAAGTCTTCCAACTCTCTTTGAATACTATTTATCTCCCAGGAGATACGATTCCTCATCCATACCAGAGCCTTTACACTGCTCTCTTGCGGAGACTTCGAAAATCTCTTGTGACGTCATGTTTCCGGAGAGAAGATCGCTCTCCTGAGAGTTTACACGTGCCTCCTAACCAGTTGCGGAAAGTTAGGAGAGAAAACTCTCTCCTTGTAAACGCGCCTTAAATGGTACCGCGGGCTGCCAGTCGGACAGCCCTACACTAGATAGAAGTTTTTCCCCCAGAGGCATCATTTATAAGGTAAGTGATGCAAATATGGCCTGTGCAGGTAATATGGCCAAGTAGCGGCTATGATGTTAGATGAAACTATTTCCGATTGATGGTGCTAGGATGCAGTCTGGGAGAGTGTAAGAAGTGTTGATTCGCGCAATTCGCACTCTGGAGCTTTTATTGTGAACGCGCTGAAGGCACACAGTCCTTATAACTTGTTAGAAGCTCTTGCTGCGCTATTGTTTTAAAAAGGATTTATTTCAAGGCCGTATTTTTGTAAGGTTAAGCTGTAAGAGTGTAATTTATATTAGTATAGGTAGCCCTAGTTCCATGGTCATACTGCAAGAAACAAATTAATTTGGCAATGGCAATAAAACCTGCATGTGAACATTTATCTTCAAATTATAATGTTTTTGTAAAATAACAAAATATTCCTGAATCACTTTTTTTGAGATATAGCTATTTTAACTTGAAGCAAAAGTGTTAAATTTCATTAATATGCTATTAATTTGGCCAAATGTTGAAGTATATTAACAGAAAAATTTGAGGCGCTTGATTTGGTCATATTACGATCACATACCTTGAAGTTATTTTTCTTGTCATGAATCTACGACATGGTAAATCGGTTCTTCTTCGCTTCTGACGAAAGGAGTACGATTAGCGATGTAAAAGGGCTGTAAAAGGATCAGTAACGGGAGTTTTGTTTCGACGTTTCGACTCTGGTTAAATTTTTCTTCAATAAACTGGTTTGTAGAAAACATATTAGTATTTGTTGGGTTGTCGTTGGCATTTACAATGAAATAATTATATGAGGTATTGCCAACAATAATGTTTATTAAAATAGCAGTTTTCGATGGCTTAGCCATCATCACCAGTTTTGTGCTGTATCGAAGCTACAAAACGACTACATAGTCGCGAATGTAAAGTTGCCAACATTATTTGTTTGTACTGTGCATCTAAAATTATCACATGTAAAGGCCTTTTGATTGATAAGCCAGGATCCCGATACCCGTTCCTTTGTGCGCACGCCTGTGATGTTTATATTACAATGCTTAGCCATTCACAATACTGAATCTGTATGGTATAACGCGCAGTGCCTTTCTGACAAAGTGCGGAATGTTCACATAGTCCCAAGTGGTATTTATAAAATATCTTTATTAGGATTTCTCTGCTGTCCTGAAACTTCCCTTTAATGTCGTTAAACGAAACTAAGACATTTATAAAACAATTAAATACTTACTATAGAGAATAGCAAAGTAAATTCAAGGTAGCGAACGTTTTAACATAATCAATTTTGCGTAATCTTAGTTATCCGTACTTTAATAAATAGAACGTTTTATAAAGTTACGAATCATATTTTGTCAACTGCATTAAAACGTTCTTACGTACTCTTCGCGGTGTTTTGTTGAAGATATGTTTCCATTAGGCAAAGGTTTTGGAAACACGTTTATATTTCATGAATGTTATTGACAATCTTGGCGCGTTAGGTTCTGAAGTCGTTGAAGCAACTAAGAGGCGAAGGAGCGAATTGGAAGTCAGTTTTCCACAACATCCGGAGCTGTCATCTGAAGATGGATCACCAGAGCTCAAACTCCGCTGACGATCCAATGGGAATGCTATACTATCTAGTAAGACTTGAGGGTTGCAAACGTGTGGCTACGGATCAAAATTTAGTGTCTTAATTTTTCAGAGAATAAGAAATAGTTATATAAATGTTCATAAAATATTAGAAATGGTATAAAGTAATACTTTGAGGTGAGATTATTTATTTTTGAGATCTTCTTTCGACAAACAAATGTGAATAAAGTGTAACAGAAATAGAAAATAGTTATTGAAACTGAATATAATAACTAATATAGTCTAAAAAATATTTTGAATTATTGAAGGTCATTGAAACACTACAACTGAATTTCTGATTCAACTTGTTCAACTCTGAAGACTTTTGTTACGTGATTCTCGAACAGATATTAAAAGGGGGGTTCTATATAAACCTTCGACGTTTTCAATAGTGACAGGGAGTTGAGTGATGAACGGAGAATTCTTAGTCACATTAGAGGCAAAGGACCAACGAAAATAAAATTTCAAATTTTGTCACATCTACCATTCTGTACATACCGTTTGTTAAGAAGTAATTCCATCTACTGTTAAATAAGCCACATATACGACTTCATTCAGGGGGAATAACCATCGGAAGTCAATAGAACCCAAATGCAAACGTATGCATCAAGAGCTGGGATTCAAACATATACAATTCTTGAGACACTCAATTCCTCGTTCCAAGTTAGACATTTTTCCATTTCTTCAGTTTAAGATTTTCAGTACGGTTTCAAATCTGTCTGAAGCACTCATTTAATAGCAGGTACAACCTTTAGTTGTATATGTGGTAACCTCATGTCCAACGAAATGTCCCACGAATGAACCTTAGCGATTGGATCGATATAAATTGAGTTGGTGCAAGGGCTGACAGAACGATGACATACGTGAAATTGCCCAATCGAATAGGCAACGCCCCAGGAGTGTATGTGTAATTCATTGAAGCGCCGTTGCTCGGAGCGCTGTATGGATTTTCCATGGAAAGGCCGGGGGCTTTCATTACCTGTTGATCAAACAAAAGCTGAAATGGGGTCTTCTAATCTACATCGCAGGTGCCCGTCGATGTCGATAGTGCCTGTCAATAGCGCCTGGTGCAGGGGCTGGTGACTGTGATAATTTCGTCAGACGATTGTTTGTAGATGTCTTCATTTCTCGGAATCTGATAGGCCAAGGGGTTGCTCGGGCAACCTGAAGCAGGACAGACAGCGCTAACTTTCTATTTGTGCTTAACGAGGGCATTCTTTTCGTCTTGTAATGTCGCTTGTTGCCTGTGTCGTGTCCTGTATGCGGTCTTGAATATGTCGAAACCTCTGTGACATTTTCATGTGTGGAGTTTTTAGAAATCACACAAAGCCGCCTTATTTTCTTACAGACGGGACACTAAATTTATCATACTGGAAGGTGTGCGTCCAATTCCAACGAAGGATTTGTAAAATACAAGTTGAAAAGTTTCGGGAACCCGTTTTGTCCGCTTCTAGAAAGTCAGGCCGTTGGAGTGCCAGCAACCGTGACGTACCGCTTTCAGAGAAAATCTCCGAAGCCCCGAGCTCCCAGAACGAGCAACACCTTTTAGGCGGTGGGGGATGGGGGAGGTAGGGGCCCGGTGGTCGGGGTGGGCGCTTTGCCGCTCCGCTGGGCCGGTGGTCTGCGGCGGGCCAGATAGACGGCTTTCGCTCACGGAGAAACACCACGGTCGCAGCGTCCACGCGGAATCAAGGGCGGCGGCTGCTGGATGGAGAACGGTAGGGATTACAGCCTCTCCGATTCGGCGCTGACGGCGTTGCTTCATCGCTAACACTACCATCGCCAACACCAGCATCATCATTTTACTCGCCATCTACCACTCCTAGCAGTAACATCATCGTTCTCTCAGCATCACTACTACGCAACTGCCTTTTAAAGAGCAGTCACCTGAAATACCAATACAATCATCCTCTACCATCACAATCATCATCACATGTTTTTCCATCAACACTTCAAGCATCACCGAAACACCTACCACTACACAATCTGCGAAGGTAGGAATGTGATCTCTGGGATGAATAATAGCAGTGTAATTCGTCCCATCATTGCATCAGAAAACTCATTTTGTGTCATGTTTGCATCATCGCTAGATGGCAGATTTGGTGCGGACGAAAGGTCGCACAGTAAACATGGACTCTACGTGCCGAAATTGCCGTACGTCGACTATTTCACTTACTCAATCCATCGCAACTGTCATTTTGGTCTTGTGACCGATGACGTATACGATTCACAACAATCTACGGAATATGGGGCCTGTTTTAGAACACCCTGAAACATTTTGTCTCGGTAATGGGAGAGACGATGGAATGGAATTGGTGTTGCGGCGATGGCACGGGTAGGACGGCGGCGGGCAGCGGCAGCGGTGGCGGAGGAGGCGATGGCGGCGGCGGCTGCCCCGTCAGATAGAAGCCTTGGAGCCCGGAACAGGTGCGGGGATTACGCGCCTCCGGCTATCTCTCACCCCCCCCCCGCACACACACACGCCCTTTCCCCTCACACACCTCTCCCCCCCGGCAGCATCATTCCTCGCCTCGCCTGTCCCTCCTCGCGCCCCCTCCGTTTCCTCCCTGTGGCCCCGCCCCACTCCGCTAGGCATCGTCCCAAAACGCTGCGCCTTGACCCGACCCACCAATACCAGGCGAATGCCCTAAAAAACGTGCCACCGACCGCGCGCGATCTATCCTTCCTATTCCTTGCCCTTCATTACCCCTTACACACACATACACTAACTTACACTACACTACCACACATGACGGGAGACCGGTCAGGAGCTTAGAACTCGTCCAGGTCTGGGGCGATGATCCTCTGTTTGGATATACATAGATGGGGAAACCCCCGTTAACTGATGGTAGGTCGGCGTCTGATCTCACCACCCAAGGGGGGAAGATCAACGATATATCGAGAAGATAAAACATGTACTAAACTTGCGGAAGTGATGACCTTAGCAGTTCATGCGGAATCACTAATCAATCAATGAGAACCAACTCGTGAATTGCAGTTCTATACTACCCGTGGATCCACACACACTCATACCACCCTCCCGAGCATGTGCTGTGAATCTTTACGCCTCATCACGCCCGCCCTCCCCCGTCAGGTCGCCAGAGTCCCATGCTACTCACCAGCTCCTTTCTTTCAGCCTCAACCCACCAAGCCCTGCCACCCAGCTGTATTCCGCTCCATTTTTCTCCCCATCACGCCTCGGCCCGCTGCCCCGGTCACAATCTGCCATCCCAATCCCATCTGCTCTTCTCCGCTCCACTCGTCCCTCCCACACCCTGCCGCGGTCCACTCTACTACTCTCAGTCTCGTCATCTCTATCACTATGTGCTCACTCCAGTTTTACTCCGCTCCATTCCTCCGCCCCATTCGCCTCAGTCCAGACCCCTACCATTGTCATCCCCAATCCCATGTGATCTACTCCGCTTCTCTGGACTACACCATCCCACTTCGAGCCCCTCTTCTACCCCCCGCCTCAATATGTCATCTCTACCCCAACGTGCTCTACCCATCTCCGCTCCATCCCGCCTCGTCCCGTTTCTCTTCCCTCGGCCTCAATTTGCTATATCCACCCCTACATTCTCCAGCAAGCTCTACTCCGCCCCCTTATCCCACCCCATTCCCCCGTTCTCAATATGCAACATACACCCCTACATGCTCCAATCTACTCCGCTCTCCTATTCCACTCCCCTGGCCCCTCTCTCCATCGGCGGGCCTCGATTCGTCCACCATGCCCACCCCACGTGGGCCGGCGTGATGGTGTGTTTGGTCAGCGGCGCGGGGAACTCCGGGCAAACACCGGCGCCACCGCACCGCAGTCGCCACGCGCCGGCCTCGCGCTTTGAAGCTCTGCGCACGCGAACTTAAATAGATCTCTAATTAAGAGCCCCGCCCCTAACCTCGCCCCGCCGCACCCTGCCTCAGCTGCAGGTGGACTCTCCCTGATGGGCCTATCAGAGCCAGCCGGAGTTTTAGTTCGTTTCCCCAAGCTAGAAATGATTATCTGTAGCGTTAAATTTAAAGAAAGCGTTGGATAGAAATTCTAGGAACTGATATTTTGGCAGATTGGTTTGATGAGAATTGTTTCTGAATTCATTATTCGTTAAACAGGCTAGATATGTTGAATGATGAACTCAGTCTAGCCACTAATAAATAAATGTATTATTAGCATTATTATTACAATTATTATTGTTGTTGATTGTAGATACATTCGTCAACAACTACTTCGGTAAATATATCAGATGAACTAAACTTTCTGAAATTAATCAATTACTAAATAATCATCTTACCGACGATAATGATCTGGAAATTGTTTGTGTGATTAGCGTATACACTAAAAATATGCATCCAAAATTGAAAGTTTTCAATAATTTTTTGTCAATTATCTACATTCTTTCACAAGAAGTGTACCATTGAAATTCAGGATTTTATTTTGCTGGTCTGATTTATCACTGTAGAGTTTCTAAAGATCCATTTTATTCCATTCAAATTCAATGAAATAAATAAAAGGTAAACTGCTTGAAATACATAGAGCTGACAATAAAAATCAAATAATGAGCTGAGAAATAATAATTTTATTATTAATTTCATATACTAGAATGAAGCAGATAGAATAATACTTTTGTGCTGAAACAAATATAACAAGAAATATAGGTCGGTTTCTAAAAAGCCCACCTATTGCTTTCTGTTCTATATCGTTTTCCCTAGTTATTGTTCTTTGGTCAACGCATTTCTAGAAAGTGAAATGCTGTATTTAATATTTATTCTGGTTTGCTTTTGTCGTTTCCGTGATTATATGGATTAAATTGATTGTGTTAAACATTGATGAAATACAAGAATACAGAATACGCAGTAAAATTTTATAATAACGTGCTTTATAATATTTTATGGACTATTCATCAATTTTTATAACTGAAATGCGGTTAAAATATTCGTAAAAAAGACACGCTTTAGATTTTGACTACAAAAAACATTAATTTGTATTTATACGAAGTAACTTTAAATTTCACCACAATATGACAATTTGTTTTATAACCACAAATATAATGTCTGTGTAAAAGCGTTGTCATATTCGCTTTAAGCTATTGACTGCAGAACTTGAAATGCAGCCACTTTATGTACGGCATGTCTCCATCATTAATAAAACTCATTACGTGTATGTTGTGCGTATGGAGCAATAATGCAGCGACACATGGAATACAATAAAAAATTATAAACTTTTACACATTTATCATGAACACTCGTAATTCACCCAAATTTTGTCACGGTTATCTATTTTGCCTGATTTGCCTGTTAATTTATACTTCCACACATTACACACATCACATATCTCTAGTGACAAATGTTTTCTGTATATAATTCTTTCAACTCATATTTTTTGTTCATTTTTGCATTTATTTAATTTAAAAAAGCTGATTGAGTTTAGAGACATTAATCATATACTAATTCACAGGCGTTCGCAGAGATGTTGCCAGGGCGAGCGTACCTCCCCCAGCAAATTTTGAAAAGGTCTCCGTAACCCAAAGTAATATAATATTTTATTTCCATAAATATGATAATTCCTTATTTTCGACAATTTTAAACTGACACTTTGGGTACTTGGTACACTACATTTATAGGAGAAACTCTCCCAAACATCTGGCAACGCTGTAATATCAAATCTATTGATTAATTGTATCATTATAGTAATTATCAAAACGAATGTATGAAGAGGGAGATATTTGCTTGGGTGGTATGTTCATGAAAACGAACGACGAAAGCAGCGCGTTTTCTTATATTCCACGAGTTCAATTATACCACTTTATACACATGTTATATTCTATATTTCTTCGTTTCCATTCAAGAATAATTTATATTTAAAAAAATTCAAGAACATCTATTCCATCGGATGCATAAATTTTATAACATAGTATTGCTTCTAAAAAAAGATCAATTTTAGTTGGGGCCTTGCATTGGTTTTGTCTCTTTGAAATATTTGCAAATGCAAGGTACTGAGCATACTGCGAATAAAATATTAGAAAAAGTGGACGAAGTTATAAAAACAGTACTTTATACGACAGCTAAAAACACGTATGAGAGATAATACAATATCTATAAATACTGAGGAAAATCTAGTCACGACTAACAGCTGTTTTCTATTGCGTACTTTTTAGAATTGATAAACAACTGACACATTTTTAATATTCGTAATTCTAAGTCCAAATGATTTCCACGTACAACATAATTTATTCACGTTAAATATATTTTTTGTTATTTCATAAGTCAGCTAGCTTAACGTTTACTTTCCCAACTCCGATTTTTAATTGCACGGTAGAATTTAAATTGCATGTGTGCTATTAACGTAGAGATAATCAACGATTTTTCATGGAATTAATGAGCATATTTCGTTAAATAAACGGAAAAAGTTAAAATGGTATTATCCTAATAGTATGTTTATATTTTACAGACAAACTGACACAGGTAAATAAAAATGTTTAATGGAAAAGAAGGCCCAAAAATGTAATTCCGCCCGACATCTTTTTGTCTTCTCATGCCTATGCGCATATTTCTTTCAAACATGCAACTTCTTCCCCACTTCACAGTAGATTAGATAGATATAGTTTTGGAGTTAGTTTCAAAGCTCCGACACCTTCACTACACGAAAATTATCAGTAGTGGTACTTTACTCATATCGTGCGAAATTTTACTTCACACGCACCTCTCGTTTCCTGCAAACAGACACACACATGGTCTGACATTCTCAGACCTCTGCCTCGGCGAACGACAAAAAGTACACCAAGCAGGTTCCAGTTCCTTTAATGACAGACGCAAAAGTTGGACACGGAGGGGTTGAGCCGCGCGGGGAGAAAAGTAGCGCCTAAGCTGCTTCGGCGTTGGCGGCGGTCAGTGCTCGGCCAGGCGACCAAGACAACTTCACGTTTCCGCCGCCACGAGCGCGCGCGACGCACGAAGAAGCGCGCAGATAGCGGAGCGCGGGCGGAAGAGGGCGAGGGAGAAAGAACTCACTGCTGCCGCCGATTCCGCGGAAAGGCGATTACCAGGGCCCGCCAGGTGACATCCGGAGGCTTGCTACGCTCTACTACGGTCTGCTGGTATGAGTAATCGTGAGCGATGCTGTCTGCTAAGCGAACGACTATTTTTTTTTGTTTTTTTGCTTTTTTTTTTAGCAGAAAGGCGATTGAACGCGTTCTCCTCGCTGAGTAAGGCAAAAAATTATTCCATAAACAACAAAAAATCCTACTGGTTGATGGATTAGTGCACACATATTGTATGATCAGAATTCGAAGTTTCCAGAAATCGAAGCTTTAAAGTTTGTAAAGGGGCATTTACTTATGGAGCTTCAATGTTTGCTTTCTTAGAAAAATATTGATCTCTGTTACATTGGCATACAATCTTTACATGCTAGGTAGGAAATGAGAGATCTCCAAAAAAATATGAACTCTTAAATGATCATGAGGGAGCATACAATGTTTGTGCAGTATCAGCGTACTAATCGTATAACCACCATATGTCTGTTTGACCACTTCGAGCCCAGAAAACCTGTGTAGATGACACAAATTGAATTATTTACGTACGTTAGCCGAGTGCTAAATATGGGGCCCGATGGGGGAGGATCCAAGTGGTGATGTCGACCACGTCGTGGATGGAAACAGAAGCCGACTCTTTCGGGTGATTTCTGTGATCGATCCGTTGCAAGGAAAATGTAAAACAATGGATCGTGGAACATGAGCGCAAAACTGTTTACATTCGCATTCTTTTGAACGGCGATTAACTAATCTCTCGCGTATACAGCTCGTTTGTCATATAGGTTGAGTAACGTAATTTTAACTCCTCCCGTAATTTTTAAACAATTTAAGTTGAAATCCAGTTTTCACAGAAGTTGTTGAGGAAATGGGGCTAGTTTATACGTTTATTTACTTCCACTTTATCACTATTTTTTGAGGAATTGAAGTACCGTTTTTTTTCATATGAAACAGTGTGTTTTTTTTGTGTTCTTTGTTAATACCCACCCTTTCTCCCTATCCATTTGCCTATCCTTTCCATTAAGAAGGAAAGCTGTTACTGAAATGTGTTTATTAGCTAAAATGTATAAATGTAACTTTAAATGTATTTAGAGAATATAAAACAATAAAACAACGCAAGTTATGATGGAAGAAGTTTTAAATTAAGGTATTAGAGTCAGAGGTATTAAGGTATTAGATTAGTATTAGAGAGAGAGATGTTCTTGGAATAATTCACACGTTATTAAACACAGCATTTAAAGTAATTATTCAATCTTTCTTCACAGTTAGCTTTTAATTTTCCTTGATAGTCACAAACTTGTTGATTTAACTCTTGAGGAGGCCATGTAAAGTTGTCCATGTGACAATACAGCAACCGACAACCAGCGGAAGAACAATCATACTCTTTGCAATATTACTTTAATGTTCCTGCATTTGTTCTAAGGAACTAAGAGGATTTTGGGGGGACAGGGTGCCATCTTTCTGGGGTGCAAAAATTGAAACATTATTTGTATACTAAAAAGCATTGTATTCTTTTCTGCAAATAAATAATGCAAATTTTGTAAATAAATGCTATAAAATTATGCAAATAAATCTCGTCAGTCTGCGCAAATCACCGTGTACATAGAAAGTACAAATATTGTAAGATAGAAGAATCTAAGCATTCTAAGCGGGACGTCACAAAGATCGCCGCCACCACCACCACCACCACCACCACACCAAGGGTTGAAATACAGGTCACATTGGTAGAATCAATAAGGACCACCACAAATTTAATAGAATGCCCAAAATATCATATTCTATAGATTACGATGTGAAATACGTTTCTTTGAGGTCTTTGGTCTCAAAGTTTTAATTGTTAAGGCAGTAGAACGCTTTGTTTAGGAGTTGTTTAACAATATATCTGATTGAGTGCTGCGGGTTGCGTTTGACAATATTTAGATGCGTTTTTTAAAACAAATCCTTCATATCTTTAAACTCAAAGTACAATACGCCACGTCTCCATGAAATTATCTTTCTTCAGAGACCTTATTTATAAAGATCTGAATCTTGTGAGAGCCTCAAAAGGTATATATACTACAGAAATAATGTAGGAGAAGATGATTCGATGAAAAGCGGATAGACTCACACTATTCATGGAATTGAAACTCTACACACGTGAGCTATCTCTTGTCCATCAGTCATCTCAGAGGTTGAATTCTCAGGATCGTTTTCTTATTCACCTGAAACACAGAATAAGAAAACAACATCAGGACCCGTAAAGCTCTGTATCATCTGTCAAATTGCTAATTTGAGCTTTGCACAGTGTTAGAAAGATAAGTAAAAGTTAGAAAGACAACAAAACCAGACAGGTTCCTTTTGTGACTGTTCAATTTTTTTTGGAGATGCCTAATGCGACTGAAACTTCGTAAATTTCCTCGGTCTCCATTGCTTTGGAGGTGTATTATCGAAAACAGTTCATTTGCTGCAGACCAACCCGGAGATGAAATTTATAGAGTCAATGTGTTGGGATCGGTTGTTCCTGCTTGGTTGGTTTTCTGCCATAAAGGCTGCCTTCACATGGGGTCACTCGATGGCGACTGTGGTGACTCGCTGGCGTCACTCGTTGGCGCCGCCAGAAGCGGCAGTAACCTTTCCATGCAGCCACTGCAGGCCACAGCCAGCCGCCACCTACCACGGGAGGGAAAGGTTTCATGAGTGACGTCGCTGTCTGCTCACACGGACAAAGGCCGACGGCAGGCAAAAACGGTTAAGCGGCGCTTCTGTGGCGCGTGTCATGTGAACTGCCATTTAGATCTCTGTTCTGCTAGCAGTGACGCGAACGAGCAACTGCGCTTCTGGTAGCGGAGTCCACCACCGTGCACTATTCCGCGATTCCACCTCTCATGGGAACACCTCCATTTAAACCAATACATTGCTAGCAGTCGCAATAATCGGAAGCGTTTCTGAGTGGCGCCAAGGGGAGGGGCCCTAATCCCTGACGGAGCAGTACGCTAGCAAATGATACTTATCCTTCGACCTTCCCCGCATCCTCATCACTCATCATGACCTCGTTTGAATTCGAAGGCCCTTAGGTCTGAGGCTATCGGCACGTGCCACGGGTTCCTGAGGTTCGTCACCCATGAATTATTACGATCTAGGCCAGCGTATGCCAACTGGCGGGGAAATGACGTCGGAGCTCTGTTCCCCTCCCCGGGCGCCATTTCGGAGAAGTGACAAGAGCAAAGGGGGGCGGAGGGAGAGGGAGACGACGGTCGCCGATAATGAAAACCAGTAGGCCTTTGCCGATATTTTGGGAAACATGAGTTGGAGACCATCTATCAACACACGTTAATTTTTTTCGGTTTGGGAAGAAAGGTTTCCTATTTGTATATACCGTTACAATTGCAGAGTGTTTAGTGTATCCGAACGAATTTCAGTATGTTGAAAAGTCCAACCTTCAGATGCATTACAAGCTTTGTGACCCAAAGAAACCTGCGGTATGAAAATAAATTCTATGAATTGACAATTTACTCACAATCATGTGAAGTAATTTTCAGATTGAATATTATGGAAAGTATACTTAAAACACAAGTATATACATTCTCGAAAAAAACTGTACATACTATAATACATTAATAATGAAGCTTGTTGTCCAAATTTTCTCATATGACTAGATACGTGTTAGTTAACGTTAAATATTGTTTTAGAATGAAATGATTCGTTATACTATATACCATTGTATAAAATATGAGTGTTCTAAAATGTTAAAACTATCTTTTCCAAAAAGTTAACTAATAGAAGAAAGAAATGGAGTTACAGTACTCGTTAGATTGCTTTGGGTTATGTAATAATGTATGTTGTATTGCATAATTCTTTATATTGTTATAGAATCATAAACATTTGAAATAATCATTACCATATAATAAACATAATTATCAATTTACCAAGTGAACCTTTTCCCCCCTCATCCATACCAGCATTGGAATACTATGCGTCCGCCGCCGCATCGGGCTCTTTCTTTGCTCCGTCGCTCGGCTCCGAGCAGCAGAGCAGCTTCCTATGACGTAACAGAGCATTGAATTGGCAAGCACTTATCTAGGCAGAATCGCTGACCTGCCACGTCGCTCACTTTCCCGCATGCCAGTTGCTGTCATATCCTACCTATTACCAACCACAAAGTATTTCTCTGCCTGCACTGCCGCCGCCGCAAATGCAGTAGCACATCATATGGCCACGTGCGTCACACGTGGAAGCTGCTGATCACGCGCGCAAATTCGCAGTCCGTAATGCTTCCAACGCTTCTGCCCCCGCCTCAACCTCCATCACACTTACCCCTCGTCTACAACATCATTGCCCCCAAACCACCCATCACAACCACTCTTCTGCCTCTGGACAACCATCGCTCACATTCGCTGAACTCGCTCTCGGAAAACCATGCGACATTTTACAATCTTCTGCATCTCGATATGTCCTTTCATGCAGATGATATTGAATGTTCTTCCTCAACGATCTTGCTATATCCGAAGTACCGTCACCTTTCAGTAACTTACATTTGTCTTTCGCTGAAGTCCGCCCATCCTTACTTTTCTCGGCTTGCACAATAATTATGCCTTTTTGTACAGCGTTGTGGCTTGTGATAATACGGCGACGTGTCCTCTTTCTCACGGATGCCAGGAAGAGCCTGTTCTATACCTCTGTCCCAGCCCTCCCCGCCCTCGAACCGCTCCCGCCGCTTCATTCCCTCCCGTCGCTTCGACGTCACCGGCCGTCTAACCACTCATCCGTTCGTTCACATACTAGCTGTCTTAAACGCTCCAGCTCCGGTGAATTTGCCCATCTTTGGTTTCATCTTGCACAAAATGCTTTCGTCTTTGGCAGCTTATATGCTCGCGTATGGTGGAGCGGGAACCAACGCTGCAACACCACTGGTCAGCCCCCCGCCATCCACCGCCTCGCATCTCATACCGCCGCTCCGCCATCCACCGGCCTCCCGCCCTCCGCCCTCCGCCTTCGCCTCCGCCCTCGCCTCCGCTCCGCCCTCCGCCCTCGCCCTCCGCCCTGCTCCGCCTCGCCCTCCGCCTCCGCCCTCCGCCCTCCGCCTCGCGCCCTCCGCCTCCGCCTCCGCATCCGGCCCTACCGCCCTCCGCCCTCCGACCCTCCGCCCTCCGCCCTCCGCCTTCCGCCCTCCGCCTCACCCTCTGCCTGTCCGCATGCCCCACTGCCCTCTGCCCTCGTACCTCTACCCTCTGAAACTCTACCCTCTTGCCCTCTGCCTCTGCCCCTCTGCCATCTGCCCTATGGCCATCTGCCCTCTGTCCTCTGCCCTCTGCCCTCCACCCTCTACCCGTAAACGCCGCCATACCGCCCCCGTCTGCTATTCCGACCTCCTGCGCGGCCCGCAGTCAACCGCGCTCGCGTATCGACCGCCCGCGCGGGGCGCAGTCGGAGGCCGCGTCCGCGCCTGCGTTGCGGCGACCCTCGCGGTTTCAGGCGTCAGCGCCACCTCCCTCTTCCTGCCTCCCCTTCCCGCCCGTCCGCGACCTCCCACCAATGCACTCGCGGCTGGAGTTGCAGCTCTCTGCGAACGCGCGCCTTTCAGGTTGGCAGGTGCTGGGGTCTGTCGCGGCTTCAACAACACAGCTGGCCGAACGCGGGGCCATAGATGCTGCTGCCAGTCGCTTGTGGGAGGCGCGTTATTGTTCACAGTTGCACTTGGAGTTGCACGTTTCGGAAATTTATCGGAACATGGG
>BOPP01000013.1:5607893-5621811 GCA_017312745.1 Gryllus bimaculatus
GTCTTATAACGGATGAACTCAGCCGGGCGTATCAATCTTTGGAAGGCACTGCGCCCTGGGGTCTTTCCTTCATCGCAATTTTCCGCTCAGTTGACGCAGTGGGGGTGGGTGTAGGCACGAGGACGGGAAGGGAAAAGTGGGTATAAGGGCGGGGGAATACACGAGGATAAGAAGGGATGGATGGGAATGGAAGCGCGAGGAGGTCGGGCAGGGAACGGGATGAGACATGAGGAGTGGAAGAGAAAGATGCGGATAGATGCGGGAGAAGGAACGAGTACGGGCATGGAAAGATGAAGCTGGGAGCGGGAGAAAACACGGGGTTTGGCAGGGATGGAATCGCAAGAAGGCGGGGCGGGGAGGTAAAGGAGGGGATGGGAGCAGGAGAAGACATGGGGACGGAAGGGGATGGATAGGTCTACTGAGAGAAGGCACGATGTCTGACAGAGACGGGTGCAGAAAACGACGCGATGATAGACCCCATGGAGTTTCGGGGACGAAGATGGATCAGTAGCAGGACTAAGATGTGTCTAAGGGTTCTAAGAAAATCCGTGGGAAAGAAAATGTAATGTGAAAATGAATGGAGTATGGAAAGGAGAGAAAATGTTTTATGAAACTGGAGTGGAAAACATGTCGGAAAACGAAGAAGGTATTGTAGAGACGCCATGAGAAAGACGATGGGAATTATAGGTACAGGGACGGAGAGAAGTTAGATCAAGAGATTAGCCAGGCAAGGATCAGGCGGGACACGGGATCCAAGATGGAGGTGGGTGCGTGAAACGGCGCAAGAAATGGCGTAGGGAAGAATGCAGGAGACATGAACAGGAGAAAAGGAAGATGAATGAAGTGAGGACTGGTATGGGGAATTTGAGTGAGAAATGGAACAGGGAATGTCAAAGGAAAATAGGTTTCAGAGAGAAACAGAAGATGCTGAGTAGCAAAAGTGAGGGAATGAGTTGGGTAGTGGGCAATGAAACTGCTGATAGAAATAAAGAGAGGAATATAATTTTTTTGAAGTTCGGAGTGGTGGAACGGCACTGGAAGTTGAATGGAAGGATATACGAAATGTAGGATTAAAAGGTGAACGCCTAGAAGAAGGTCGGGAAAATAAAACGGAATAGGGAAGAAGAAGTTTAAGGCACAGAGTGAAGAATGGAACAGAATATAAAGTGTGGAGAGGACAGTGAAAACAATGGAAAAGGACGAGTATAGGGTTAGGTTAGTACAGGCCTGCACATCATTTTGTACTTTCACTAACCTCGGGAGCCAGTGGAGTGTAAATGCGGGCAGTAGGGAGTGTGAGGATGAGACTCATTCTAGAAGTGGAAACAAAGTAATATTGACTTTTGTATTATATTGCAAAGGCTTATTGTTCAAGACAATGTAAAATATAAATCCCAAACGAATTAGACATACGTATTTTATTTGGACACTAAGCATTAGAATTGCTTGTAGGGCAGATAATGTAATTTACTTTGGAATGACGTAATTACAAATTTAGTGTGGTGCTAAATACAAAATTATAATATTAAATCGTTTGTGTTTGACTATGACATAAATAAACTACTTTTCATTAAATATATTTAATTGAATAAGGCGTTTCTATCAAAGCTAAAAGATTTTATCCTTGAAACTCATGATTACTTTCTGCTCCAAAATCTGACAAAGGTACATTCAATATTTCTAATATGAATCCACTATTCATATTCGTTTACAACATCGTGTAAAATATTAAGCCCTTTACATTCTATTTAACAAGACACATAATAATCTCATGATTATCAGTATATTGTGGTGAGAGGTCTTTGCTCGTTGATATCTCTTATTCAGATTCATAAAGAAAAAAATATCATCAATACATGCGCTATCACACATTACCCTTTTTGGAATTGCCTATATTTCAGTTTTTGTCAGTCTTGTTACGAGAGATTGTTAGCATTATGTAGGAAAGCTATTTTTAAAACAAAACAGGTATCAGAGAAATTCGAAAGGTAAAGCATAGGAAGGTACTGGACTCCCATTCATTACATCTACTTGCCGCGTCATGACAGACAGACGCGACAGACGTCCGGCTCTTTGGTGTAGTATCCCCGCGGAAGGAGACGTTGTGCATGTCTAGGTTGGTGCAAGAAAGAGGAAGAAAGATAGGCATAAAACCGAAGAACATAGCGGAGAGAAGGTCATAGAAAGCGCGAGGCCGACAAACAAGATGGACGGGATGCACAAGTATACATGCAAGCCCAGGGATCGAGAGGGTGAACACGCGGTGGGCACTGGCCAAGGGCGGGAAATCCCTGTCGACAAAGGGCTGGGCGTAGTAGGCGACCGCGACCGCGGCCGTGGGTTGCAGAGCGTCCCTAGGCGCCGAATACATATCGAGAACGCAACAGAGTATAAATGGAGTGGGTAACAGTAAGAGGACGTAATGGAACGGAAGGGTGACGGCAGTGGAATAGAACGGATGACGTTTGCGAGGGAAGGGAGCGAGGAAAGTGTGTGTGTGTGTGTGAAAGAGAGAGAGAGAGAGAGAGAGAGAGAGAGAGAGAGAGAGAGAGAGAGGAGGAAGAAGAGCGGGAAAGCATGAGGGGGTGGCAGTTGAGGAAATGTATCGGAGAGTTGAGAGGAAAAGCAGGCCGCGTCAAACGCGGAAGAGAGAGGGTGAGCGCGAGGACAAATGCAAGTCCAAGAGCCAAGCCCGCAGGCGTGGAACGGGCATCGAGTGTTGCTTGCTGCAGGCGGCGGCCCAGGGCCGGAAGCGGGGGCGGAGGCGAGCGCCACCGGGGACGTAGGCTGCACGGTCTCCCTCGGCGCCACGGTCCATCGGGTCGCGAATGCATAAACAACGGGGGCTCCGCTTGCCACCTCCCGCCACCGCCGCCGCTCCCTTCGCCTGTCTCCGCCACCGCCGCAGACCCCTACCCCAACCACGCCTCCGCCGCCGCTCCCGTCACAACCATCACTGCCTCCGCCGCAGCCACCGCCTGTCTCCGATTCCAACCTCGCCTTCGCCACCCGTCTCGTCGCTTTCATCACCGCCTCGTCCGCTGCCATCGCTTGTCCCTACCCCATCCCCGCCTCCGTCACCCCTCCCGACGTCTACATCAACGCCACCTCCACAGCCTACGCTCCTCCCCAACCCCAACTGTGGCTCCGCCACCGCTCCCGACGTCACCACTGCTGCCTCAGCCCGTCTCTTACCCCAATCCCATCTCTACCGCCGTTCCCGTCACCTCCGTCCCTGCCACCATCTCCCGCCTCCGCTCCGCCGCCGCTGCCGACGTCTCCATCACCGCCTCCGCCGCCACCGCTCCGCGTCCCCCCGCGTGCGTCGTCGCTGCTGGCAGGCGCAGATAAACCCGCTGCGAGGATCTCCGGCCGAGTCCATTTCTGCGTTTCTGCTTTGTGCCGCGCGCGCGCGCGCTCGCGAGCCGGGCGGGCGGGGCGGAGCAAGGCTGGGCAGAACAGGGAGCGCGCAGTGCTTTGCCGCCTACATGAGGAACACCGGCGGTAGCGCTGTGCTACGACCGCTGAGGTCTTCTCTGACGCGCCACAGCGCTCGACCTACAGGGCACTCAGCTTGTGGAGAGGCCGGGAAGTGGCGGAGGGAAGAAAAGGACAACGCACACGTGCGGCACTGGACAGCATAGGACGTGTTCCTCCGAATTCATTATTTTGCGTTTCACACGAAAGGCAAATTCACTTCTAACACAGCTGCTTTCTCTATTGGATTTGCAACTGGGAAGGCAATGTGTTATTGTTTCAGAACAATTGGATGAAATATGCATGTTCATGCTGAAACTTGTGGTTAGGGGTGTGGCTAAGTGTTTGCAAACTTTTCATTTTTCTTCTTTCTTAATTATTTTCCTCTTACTTTTCTTTCTTTATGTCGTTCTTTGCCTTTCTTTCGTTTTAACTTTGTTCATTCGATGAGCGCGTTCAAACACAACGTTGTAGGCTTGGTGGCTTTCGGTTTTAATCTTTTCCATAATATCTTGATAAAATAAATGACATTTCTGTGGTTATTGTGTCAATATATTTTTTTTAGTTTCTCCGATTACGTCAAGTTTTTAATGATGTCTAATGAAAATTCCTAGCATTGTTGCTATTGTTATTAGATTATTAATATTAAAATTATTATTATTGTTGATAATATTATAATTGACATTATTGTCGTATTTTTTAATTTTAAATTTAATATCGACTTCTGTTGACGCACCATTCGGTTGTTTACCGTATAGAATTACTATAATTATGAAAATTACAGATAATGATGAAATAATTGTATAATTAACTCCAATGTTCACACTATCGTCTATTAACAAAATTTTATGAAACGGGATCAATAGATTAAAATTGAAGTACGCTTTGCTTTCACATGAATGATTACGAATTCCTCTCATAAAAAGTTTGGTCTTGTGCCGATATTGAATTAAAATGTGATGGTCGCGCTAAGAGACTTCGAATATTTTTTAGTGAGTTCCTGTAACATGACAAAGTTAATAACCGAGACCAATTTAACTTCGTAAAATTCTGACTAGAACAGCTTCGAATCAGGATAGTCTTGTATCTCAAATGAAAAATGATAATACCATGACTAATTTAACAACTTGTTCAATTTGAAATGAGACTGGTAGCATAAAAGAACAAGCCCTGCACTGATTCTGAAAAAAAATTAATAATAAGTACATATGAAAACATAGAAATATGAAAGTACGCAAGGTTAGCTCGGATGGAAGCCACGGAAAAATAATTTTAAAAACCGACTTGTAAACAGAATTTATTTGGAGCGGCGATCGCGCTTCCGATGCTGCAAAAATATTAAAGAAACTCATTACAGTGTGCAGTCCAAATCAAACACCACGCTAATTACTCAGACTTTTCTGGTTAAACTTCAATTTTTCAAAACGAATTTCATCCAATAATATTTGAATTCCTATAAACGAAGGCAAATCAATACTTCTAAGAACTCAAATAACGCACTCTGTTGAAAAACAAGACTTTTACAAAGAAAATCATAATCAAATAAATTTAATAAAATTAATGAAAACTTCATGTAAACATAGAAGTCAAAAGCAATTTAAGGCCAGGAGTACGAATGAAATGTCAAATTTAATGAAACGTAAGTAATGCAAATAATTTAGGGGAAAACAATATGTGAATGTAACAATTTCATAGATATGGGGAATGAAAAACATGAAAAATACAGAAAGAATTAACAATAATTATTAGTTCGTAGTATATAAAAAAGTAACCACATTGCCAAGTTAGTCGAAGATATCAGCAAATTCAAGAGTTATTGCAAATTAGTGAATGAAAGCTGGTTTACGAAATAGGATTGCCATTTTGGAGAAATAGAAAATAAACAACAGCAACGCAGAGTAACACAGGAAAATTATTATAAAGAAGAGTCCAAGGAAGAAATGGAACCGAGGAAGAGAATCAACAAGTCGGGAATACAAAACGTACATAGAATAATAGAGAGATAAAAGTATTAAAGAAAACACAAAAATATATAAAACATATGGTAGAAAACAAAAGCGAGAACAATAACAAAACATATTTATGATGTTACAGGAAAGCGTAAAACAGGCGAACGATAAAACAAGTGCCGGAAGCCTGAAAACACATAGAAGGCACAAAAAAAGAAGAACGCTCGCAAAATAGTGCGCTGCTAGCAACCGAGCAGGCTATCCAAGTCCCAGGGACCACGCTGCCAAACTCGCTCTAGGCTGCACTGGGCACTACGTCTCCAACCACCCTCCCGCCTTCTTCATCTCTCTCTACCCCCTCACTTGCCCAACCTCTCTCTCTCTCTCTCTCTCTCTATGCACTACAAACCGAAAGCCGAGGGTTCCCCTTTACATCAACACCCCAGCCCGTTCGTTCCCGTCTCAACCCCTGCTTCGTCCTCTGCCAGCCAGCCCTACTCCCCCTAGTCCCCCCCTCCGCCTCTCTATCTCCACACCCCGCCTCCCTGACATTTGTCTCTGGTCACGCCCACTGGCTTTTATGCGCGGGCGCCGGTGGAGGCGTTTGCTGCGCCGCGGGGCGGAGGAGACCTGGTGGGGAGTGTAGTCGCGGCACGGCGGCGGCGGTTGGTCGGCACCAGGAGCACGCCGAAGCATCCGCCGTGCGCCCGCTTACCGACGAGCTTAACAAGGCCCCGCCCGCCGCCGTCGCCCGCCGCCGCGCGACTGTGTCGCGGACGCAGGTGTCGCTGTAACTGCGTTAGACCCCGTGCCAGCCGTTTGCCACGCACAGAGCGAGCGACCGTCGCGGTGGCGGCGAGGTCAGTACGTGGTTTAGATGATAGTGTGATGAAGTACGTTGGCCTGTAATAATTTTTTGCGATGTGAGTTTCACTGGCAGCGTATAGGTGACTTCTGTGGTTGATGCTTCTGACGACGGTGGTGGTAGTAATAGCGAAGAATACGCTTACTGGTGCTGGTACTTTGAAAAGTTATTTTTTATTACTTCCTTGTTAGGTTGTTGGCGTCCGTTAACACGAGGCCAAACCGTTAGGTCGGTAAAGTACGCTGCGGGGGAGGAAGGGGTTAGCCTGAACATCCGGGAGTTGCGCCGGCGGTTACTCATGTAGTGCCGCAGACCAAAAAATACCGGAGGCTGTAAGAACTCCGAGGATGCTATGCCGGCGAGCCTCGTTTACCGGGAAGCAGGCAGCCAACCTGAGAATTCTTGTGTATGGCGAAAACCAAAGGCTGGCCTGCGAGCCTTCGCGCCAGTGCGAGTCTATCTATGAACACGTGGTGGGGGGTCAGCCTCAACTATTTAACGCGGCCGCCAATCTGCGCCCGCTTCTCATTCAGTTTGCAATCGGGACAGCTTGACGTGCGTACAAGGGGTGAGGGATGTGGCGAGATTGTCCGAGAGTTAAGGGCCAGACCAATCTCACTGCTGTTAGGCACACGGTCGCCACACCGGCCGTTAAAATTTTGCTCTAGGCCATGTGACGTAATTGTCACGACAGAGTCCCGATAGCGCGCATCACGCGCGGTATGGCTGTGTTTTCTGCGGCTTAAAGCAGTGTTCTGAGAAGGAAAAGGTTGCCGGAGTGTTTTAATATTTAAGGCAATTCATTGTAACTTGTACATTAATCTCTGAATATATTATTTTTCTTTTGTTATTGAAATTATTTTCTCTATTTCGCTACCCGTCACATTGTCTTTCAATAGTTTTAGCATACTCGTACTACAATAACATAATACTGAAGATTATCCTGGACTTGCCGGTGTACATTTTATTATTTTTTGGAGATGAATATTTATAACTAGTAGCCTGCAGCAGGGCATATGCTTATAAAGTACATCACACAAAACGTTTTTCTAAAACTCCCATTTATCAAGAACAGTAAAGAAAATACTCTCTTATAACACTAGGATTAATTAAATTCCTTAACAAAAAGAGAGTTCACGAATACTGTAATAAAATTCTATAGAATATACACGTAGACACTATCAAACAGTTCTTCACATATTAAGAATATAAAAAATGTGTTTGTTCCCTAACGTGTAGTACATATTTAATGGCGCAAAGTATATTGTTGCATGACCCTTCGATGTGTAATAAGAAATGACGCAATAATTATAATTCTGACAATGGTGGTAGTAGTAATAGTAGGAGTAGTGGTAGTGGTAGTAGTAGTAGTAGTAGTAGTAGTAGTAGTAGTAGTAGAAGTAGTAGTGGTGGTTGTGGCGGTGGTTGTAGTGGTGGTAGTGGTGGTGGTGGTGGTGGTGTTGATAGTGGTAGTGCTGGTAGTGGCAGTACTGTAGTGATGGTGACTGGCGGCAGTACTAGTAGTGGTAGTAATAGACGTGATAGTAGTAGTGGTAGTAATAATAGTAGGAGTAATAGTAGTAGAAATAGTAGTTGTGAATTTAATTTAATCTAAACTGAAGCTGGCGGCTGACTGATGTGGGGGTGCTGTCGATGGTAGCTTTTTGTGACAGCTATGGTGGCGGAACTGGTGAACGAGAATTATTTTATTTTTTGCAATGGCCATGTCAGTTGCGGTGTTGTAGTGGATAACGATGGTGGTCGCAGCAACAGAATTCCCAAGTTAGCGCTTCCTACGACAGGAGAACGCCGCGACGTCTGGGGCTGGCGACACCTGCGGCAGCTGCTCCTGCGGGGGCAGTGGAGAAATTCCAGAGCCTCATTGCCCCTTGTCGAATGGGAGTGGAATGGTGGAGTACGGGAGAGAAAGAGAAAGTGCGAAACGAGGGAAGGACATGTGTGAAAAAGGTAGCAGTGAAGAAGGTAGAGAAGGAGAATGGGATGGGAAGGGAAAAACGAAGCTCGAAGAAGATAGGAGGAAAGTGGTTCGAACCGATGGAACATATATGTGGATAAGGTTGAGGTGGTACAATGATGGGCAGAAGAGAGCAGCAGAGTGTTGGAAAAGGGCTCGACCGGGTAAAACGGGGGATACGTCAGAGGGGCTTGATCATAAGGGGCCAGGGAAAAGGGGTAGCGGTTTTAGAAAGGGAGTGAAGAAATGAGTGATTTGGGTCGGGTCAGGACGAGATGAAAAAGTTTGGGTCGGAACTGATAGGGTCTGGTCGATCGGAACCGTTCGAATCGAGACAGAACCGTTCGGATCGAGTCAAGTTACTTTCACTCAGGCCATATCGGGTCAGATGAAAATTGGGACGAATCGGCTCGAATCAGGTCAGGTTGGAAAGGGTTGGATTTGGATGGATTTGTTCGGTTAGGTGTGAGCTAAGTCAGGTCGGTTCAGGTCAGCCTATCTGGAGTCAAGTAAAGGCGGGCCGACCGAGAGAAAAGAGAGGTAAAAAGGGTTCGAGGCGAGATGAGATGATGTAGGAAGGACGTTGAGGGTAGGGAGGGGCGGGGCAAAAGAGGTGGCAGGGTATGGAGAGGCGAGACAAAAAAGTGGCTGGGCAGGTAGGGGCGGTGTCGACATGTGCTTGGGAGGGTCTTTTGCAGAGAAGGGCGAAGCAGACGAAAGACGTGGATCGTGGTGGCGCAGCGCGGGGCGGGGCAAGGCAGGGCAGAGGGTTGGCACTGAAAGGGAGGGGGAAAGGGGGGGGGGCTGGGAGCACGAAGTGAGGACGATCGCAGCGAGTGCACACGCATGTGTATTGTCGGAGCGAGCAGGAAAGCGCCGGAGCGCTAAGCGTGGGCTGGAGCATTCTCATGCACTCACAATGGGGGCGTACAGGCGTCTATGAGCCCAATTAGTATTCTGGCGGTGCGGCGCGGCGCGGCGCGGCGCGGTGGCGCCAGCGGAGCACGGGCGCTGTTCAGATAAATACTCTGCAGATGAATCTGCGAACATGAATGAAGAGTAGAAGAGTTGCAATGAGCCGATTACTATGATGTATGATGTTTGACGTATGTAATAAACTTACATGCAAGAATTAAGACTCGATATTATATTTTTAATCGATAGATGATTTCTCGCAGAAAGTGTATCGTTCCGTAACCAATAATATTCGTGGTCACGCCGATCGACTGACCTACGTGAACTACTTTAGTGTCTTATGAACTCTCACATTCATACTATTAAAAAAAGTTCAAGCGAATAGTAGAAATGAGTAATTAAGATACTGGGATTAGACTTTATGAATGTTATAGAGCATTTCAGGCTTGGTTGATAGATTATTTTAAGACGACTATAAAAATAAAGAAGAACCTTTTTCCGTGGCGTTTGTGAATTCCTTAATAACGTTATGAAATATAGCAACGCCGACGTAATGTAACAAACAATAAGACAGTGTAGTTTTATTGCTAGACAAACAATTGTTAGACATTACCTTACCGCTCAAAATCGTGTTTTTGATTGGATCGCGTGCTATTGTACTAGTTGTTTCCGCAAATAAGCTACCCAATTCGGCAAAAGTAAAACGTGGTTTGAAAGATGCAAATTTTTTGGCAAAATTTAAATGTTGTTTCCAATAAAAAATTGTTAACACACTTTCTTCGCTGATAAAATGTAATCAGAACTATGATTTTAGAATTTTTTAATTAGTTTCTTGCAACCTTTCTTAAAAACATTTTTTCCAAAACGGTTTGCACCAAATCATTTTGTCAAATAAGTCTTCCAAATTAGTTTATTCTCAAGAGGAAAAATATAATCAGTAGAGAAAAATAGTTGTGTTTCCACTGACTTTTATTCCCCATTAGTTTCCCAATCTACACTGCCCCCAATTTACATTTCCTACTGGATTCTTTTCTTCATTTCATTCTGCACTTCTCCACAACACGTTCTCATAAACCTAATGTTCGAACTGTCTTCTTCAAGAGCGTTTTTTAAATAAACTGTTTAGATTACCAACAGAATTAGTAATTGTGAATATTTAGCAACATTAAGAACCCAAAATATAGAAAGTGCTACACTATTTAGAAGATGGAGGAGTAAAATTATGCACAAAACCAAGAAAATATTGAATATGAGAAAGAAACACGAAGAATAAACCGTGTCGTAAATGAACATTGGAGATCTCATTCGTCCAGATTCTCCGGAAATTACATAGGGGAATTACATTTTAAATCCTAGTATTTTACATTTTTATATACTTCTAAGTGCTTTTGTGTAACGAATGCGATGTGATTTTTGTGGTGGTGAATGAAGTTTAATTAATGCATTGTATTTTGGGAAATACTAGGATCAGAGAGGGCTTCGTGCTGAAGGCCACCCGTGAGTGAGAGTGAGAGAGAGTGAGTGTGAAAGAGAGATAGATAGTGAGAGGGAATGAGAGTGAGAGGGAGAGAGACAGTGAGAGAGTGAGAGCAAGAGAGCGAGCGAGCTAGAGAGAGAGAGAGAGACAGAGAGAGACAGAGAGAGACAGAGAGAGAGAGAGAGAGACCCTTAGTGCTATGATGGCCTCTTTGAGAAGGTCTGATCTTCAATCATGACTGATTTTGAAATATGAATCATGCTTCGCGAAAACTGTTGAATTGTAAATCTGTGAAACCAGTCATTTTAGATTTGGGAGCTGGTGTAATTGGGAATCTCTTTTGGGAGAGAAATGATTGTGGGAGGTCTTTCGTACTCCTCTGGCTTCGGTACAGCAGACAAAAATTTTTGTTGGGAAAAATGAGCCCTAGATATATATGGAGTTTTCTCTTCAACTGCTGTGAGGAAATACTGTCATTGGTTAAACATCGTGTGCTCTTCAAAAGAAAGAAAGCTGAAATGAAAGTTGCCATTATGCGAAAGTGTACTGAGAGGGGCTAATAAGACACAGTGAGATGTTTGTTCTCAAAAGCGATTGGAGGACATACTCAAAAGTGGGAAGGATTGTTCCTAAGCAATGAAAGCTTGTCGGCATCAATAAAAAATAGCACAGCCTTTGCTTCCACAGAAAGGCAAAATGCAACCATGCCTTCGTGTTGACTAGGCTTGCGGGTGTATATTCATCTTAATCGAAATCTCTCCCAGGAGCAAAAACAACAAAGTAAAGTCGTAAACGGCGGAAAATGGAGAAAACAAAATAACAAAAATAGGCATCAGTTAAATGAACATCTACTGAAACAACGTCATGAGCACAAGTGGTTTTCATTGTCAAAAGACATGAAACAGTAACAATAACAAAAATGCATTTTCTCCAACTTCTGAACTCATTACTATCATTAGTCCGATAAACAAAAAATATCAACCGAGTCTGTTATTGGTGTTATTGGCTGTTCAATACTTGTGTATCTTTCAATACTTTTTGATCAAATATGGTATCATTTAATGACGTATCATAAAAAAAAACCACAGTATTAATTTCATATAACTATTACTGAACATCGTACGTACCAATTCGGTTTGCACGGCAAAAATAGCACCATTTCTTCATTCATATTTGCTTACCTGAAAAAATATTACATATATTTAGAGGATTTATTTAAAAAACTATTAAATATTTACATAAATATTATAAACTAAATTTAAACTAATAAGAAATTTGTTCAAAACAATAAAACAAACACTTACAGGAAATTTACATTTTTCTAGCCCAAGCATTATAAATAATTTCAGTTTTGTAAATGGCGCTTTAACAATTACACGTGGGAACCCAACGCCTTCGCACAATAGTAATTCAAATACACATTACATTCATTAGAAACCCTCTGAAAAGAGATGCCAACTGTCGT
The DNA here is from genome assembly GCA_017312745.1 of Gryllus bimaculatus. Lineage (NCBI taxonomy): Eukaryota > Metazoa > Arthropoda > Insecta > Orthoptera > Gryllidae > Gryllus > Gryllus bimaculatus. The sequence continues at coordinate 5,620,017 of BOPP01000013.1, forward strand.
CCTAGTGTGGTCTATTTAGTGAACGATATTAGTTATTATCTTATCCATCAGTCTACTATCAAACAGAATATTCCTGAACGGGTGACGACTAATTATCACAAACACGTGAAGCGTTATTCCCACTTGTTGATCTGACCCAACGCACCCGTTTAGGTGAAATTTTTACAACATGGGAGGCCATCTAAAAGGTATTTTAATGCGTTAGATATGAAAGATGATGAAAATGATGACTGTTTATCAAGTGGTAAAGTTGGAGATCTATCATTTGAACAAGAAAGTTTGCCCAGTTCAGATACTAACAAGAAATTTAAGAAGCTGAACTAGAGAATCAGGAAATAGAACCTGAACCTTTTGTAAGGAATATAATTTTAATTTATTGCACTACAATTTTCATAAATATAATCTATGTTTTGGGGTGAAGAAATGCAAATTATTTTAATTTGTAAGGGCAAAATACTTTCTCGGAAATAGCAAAAAAATGCTCGATTAAATTATTGTAAAAAATTTATACACTACTTCAAAAAATGCTTATTTTAGAATATTTCAGCAACTCGAGTAAAATCTATTGAAAAAATATACAATGACAATAAAAATAAATATAAGCGTGAGAGAGAAAAAGTATTGAAATCAACAAAACTATAGGTTTCAAAATACCAGGCCATTTGATATCTACTTGAAGCCAAATTTTGTTTCGTTGGCTAGGGCAATGCAAAACAAAGCGTACAATTAACTTAGTGCTAATCTCTATAATAATTGTGATATCGTAAAAATAGAACGCGTAACATTTCAATATCGTAAAAATAGAACAGACGCAATGTAAAACAAAGCGTAGTGAAGAGGTCATTTGATATTGTAGACGGAATACCTTTATGAGAGTTTGGTATGAAGAATTAGACAAAAACTGCGGTTGAAATTGAATGCGGCACCGACGGATGGTGGAGTGGTGGGTGGTGGCAGGATGGTTGGCGGTGTTAGTGGTAGACGCGGGTGCGGGGCCGGTTGCATTGGCGTTAAAAACGATAACAATTGGAGCGATGGCGGAAGTGATAGAGATACAATGAGGGACGGTGGAGGTGATGGCTGTGGGAGTGATGGTGTTTATCCAAAATTGATTAAAAATTAAAGTAGACCAATTTATACCGATATTTACAGTCTCAATAAGAAAATTACCAAAAGGGAGAAGTAAGTTTTGCCGCGGCTCGTCAATAATATTAACTTTCTACCATAAATAATAGTGCTTACAGAATATTGAAACATACATCATTTTAATTAATTCGGACCACCCGAAAATATTTAAGAGGCAGAGGCAATGACTGAAGCATTGACTGTATCAGGGGTGGTGACAGCAAACTCTACGCGAGTAAGCAGGTGAGTGAACCGATTGATCTGGACAGGACTGTGTTGTCGACACTGCACCGGGTTGGGACTCAAGTGATAAAGGAATATGCGGGCTAGGAAGAAACTGGGAGACGAGGGCAACGAGGCTGGCGCGGATGGTCTCGGGAGAGAATGTGTCACAGGTGCGAGAGTGGCGAAGGTGACAGGAGGACGGCGAGTGGGACTAAAGCAGGAAGAGGAATTGCAGTGGCTTCAGAAGCCTCGGGGATGGCAAGGACGACGAGGGAGGCTAGGACGGCGAGGACAGCGGCGGAGCCGAGAACTACAGAGGTGGCAGGTACTACTGGTAGCGTGGCGGGGGTTCTAGGTGTAGATGGGCTGCAACTGGCGGCATGGGAGTAAGATTTCTTAAGGGTAATGGGAGTGTTAGGGGTGGCGTAGTGGTAGGGGTGGGGAG
>BOPP01000013.1:5626258-5645654 GCA_017312745.1 Gryllus bimaculatus
GTGGCGGTGGGAACAAGGTGGCGGGGGGCAAGAGTGAGAGAGAGGGAGGCGCCTTCCTCTCCCCAACGATGGCAACGACCGCCGCCGTCGCAAATTAACGCTCTATTGTGCCGACCGCGTTCAATTACGGCGCGGGCAACTTTGCCCGCGCTTCCAAATTGTCGCAATTTGTCTTAATACCTCGCGCCGCTTTCTGGTCCTTCCCGGCACCAGCATAGCAGCAGCCGCCTAGGCCTCTTTCGACCTCCGTTTGTTCCGGCGCCCTTCATCCTGCGACCCTTTGCAGCCAGCAACATGCAGTTCCTTTCCCGCTGCCCGCCGCCCGCCACCCACAGCTCTCTGCCCACTGCCCTCTACCATTCGCTCTCCGCCCTTTTCCCTTCGTCCCTTCGTCCTTCACCCCAGTCCTCCTCCCTACTACCACCGCCCCTCGACGCCCTCCGGTCTCCGTTCCCTCTTCATTTTCTCCATCTGCCTTCGGCTCTTTCACTCTGTCGTCAATATTTTATTCTTCATCATCTAACCCTCACATCTATTAAGTTTCTAATCTTCTTTCATGAATGAGTCTCAAATTTTCTTTCTTTTGATTTTCACTTTGCTTCTACAACCATTCTATATTTCCAACACATTATCCTTCAATATATAGCCGTCCCTTCCGTTCTCTTACCCTTCATTGTCTCGCCTTCTTTCTCGATTTGTTATTATCTCTCCCGTATTGTTTGAAAGCAATCTTCTTTTCTTGAAGCTAGATTCTTCATTCACCGTTATTACTTCCATTATTTCCTTCGATCCACCAATCTTTAAACTTAATATTTCCCTCACGATCCTCCGTTTCGCAAATTTCGTCCGTCATTCTATATACTCCATCCTTCATTTAGAGTAATAATTTCTCCATTTGAATTCTCTATCGCTGTGTTTTTAACTTTATCCTCCATCTTTCATTCTCCATCTTTCATTCTCAACCCTCCATCCCATTTCTCTCCATTCTCAAACTTTCGTGTTACATCTTCCGTTTCGGTTCCCAACCACATAGGAAAGCCGGTGCTGCCTCCTCTCTCTACGCTCCACCCACTTCCCGTCCTCTGCTACCCATCTCTCGTTACGCGGTCTCCGACTCTGTCCCTCGACCTTCGCCAGCCCATTTGCGCCCTCATCGCTCTGTCCTCCGACCCTCGCCCGCGGCCATCGTCCCCTGCCACCGCTATGCCCTCATTCCCCCGCCCCCTCCCCCCCCTCCCCCACGGCGCGGCCGGAGCCATGCGTCCAACGCACCCGTCGCCTCGCTGGATGCGGCTATTAGCGCTGTTTCCTGAACCGAGTTGACCCTTGCGTTCGGGGATGAATCACGTACTTCTGGTAGGGCCCCTCGCAGGGAAAATTGGTGCGTCTGCTTTTCATTAGACAGCCGTAAACGCAATGTTTGTTGATTGGACTGAAGCCACATAATAATCTGCACCAGAGGAGCAACACCGTGTTTTATTAACAATACGTTTGCTGATTAATACATATGAAGTCTCGAATTTAGTTCGTCTGAAACTACATGGCACGATAAGGCTATTACTTACTAATGTATTCTTTAAAGTTTTGGTGATAAGGAACATTGAACTTCACGCTTTAAATAACGCATGACATTGGCCTTTTTTAAAGCGGTTAATTGTTTCCTGAAATAATGAGGAATGTCTTTTAGTATACAAGATTACGGAACATTTTTATTATTTTGAAAATGAGAAGTTAAGGCATGGATTAACGGTTTATCGTAATTGGTAAAAAAAAGTGCATTAAGACATTTGTATATTCTCGGCCACAAAATCATTTTAAGTACATAAAATGCTATTTCACATGTCAAGCAGGTATTCAATTATAAACACTAATTGTGTTTTATATATACTGATTTATTTTAACCCGATGATAAAAATATCAATCACATGTGATTAATTTTCTTCAACGAATATCATTCAAACTTGAAAGTTCTTGTTTCAAATGAAAATGTTTATTTAAACTATCGAATATCTGCTGTGTGTTAAAATAATAGTAAATATTCATAAGTGGAATGAAATTCGCATAAGGAATAATTAAAAGAGATTTTTGTTCAGTATTGAACATTATTTCATAACCAATGTATGATGAAGGGTCATTGGAGGATGCTCGTATTTACAGAATGGAAAAAGGTAGTTAAGTTGTACAGTCAGTGCAATAATTTATTTTCTCTTATTTCTGTTTTATTCTGTATTATTTGAGATTTCTGTTAGTTTTGACGCCAAGTTCTTACTCTTATGAACGCAGAGATGTGGACAAGAAAGAATATAGAAAGTTAAGTTAACGAAAGGCAATCAACAAAAAGAGATAAAACGATAAAGGTAATGAGAGAAATACATATAAAAAGAGAATAAGAATAAAATATAGAAAAAATAAAGGGGGATACAAATTAATGGAGGAAAAGGCAAAGAAGAGAAATAGAACAAATTTGGCGACAATTAGAAGAGAATGATGAAGAAATAAGACGAAGATGAGGCGGTGAGGAAGAAGACGACGGGGAATATAAAATATAAGACAGAGAAGAAGAAAGAAGACAAAAAGGAAAGGAAGTCAAAGAATAAAAGAGGGAAGCATGAGTACTTGAAGAGAACTAGGATAGCAACAGGAAAAGACAGGATAATTATACGAAGAGTGAAACGAATGAAAACAAAAAGGGAGAAGACAAACCACAGAACAAGAACAAAAAATGAAAGTGAAACTGTTAGCCAATTTCTCCAGCAGCAGGCAACGCCCAATACAAACTGTTTACCGAACTCGTAGGATTAATCCCCAGTTAATTTTAATAAAGCCATCTTGGGTGGCCCCCGTGCAGAGCGCCGGTGTACAGCTGCCTGGGGGATGGAGATGAGTTTTTTTACAGGCTTTACTGCGTCAACGTCGAGGTGGTATTAGAGTGCCGTAATCACTACTAAATTACGGCCCTAGTTCGTTCGGCATCCGCAACAGATTTAATCCTCAAAAGCGCCCCGAGTCTTCGCGCGTTTTAAAAAAAGCCAGTCTATCGGCTGCACCGCGGACGGGTAGCGGAGCTGCCTTCACCGCAACAGGCGGCGTGTTTGCAGGGAGGGGCTGAGGGACAACAAAGCTGTCCTCGGGTGCCGTCGTGTCACGTACGCTAGTCTATCACTGTGTTTTTGGCGAAGAAAAAAAAACGCTGTAAATTGATTTTGGTTTATTACCGCGTGTATACATTTCTCTGCAGGCAACAACGGGCTGTTCAGTTTAAAACCTGATAAAAGAAGCATTTTTCCGTGTAACGCGTCTTCTTTTTTTGTGGATTTTTCGAAAAGAAATCACACATATTTCCTTTAAATTGATGTGATCATCTTCAGTCAAATGCTTTTTCTTCCAAAAACAGGTTTATAAATCAAAGTTGTGATTAATTTGATGTCAATAACCTTTGAATTCCATAATATACTCAGAAAGAAATTAAATGCGATAATGAAGTGATCTTTTATTCGAAAATGACCATTAATTGGCGAAATGTTAATCTATTTCAGAAATAAATTAATTTACATGTTGCTCACAAATGCCACTAAACAAACCGTTGCAAGTGTTTGATTTTTTAATTAAACCGGTTTTAATTATCTACTACGAAATACAAAGTGGATGGGTATATTAATGGAACAGACGCTTCTATAGTACGCCAATATAATAGTTTGCAATAGACATTGTGAATTATGTATTAGTTTATTAATTTTATTAAATACTGTTTTATTATAATTATTTTTTATTTAGTAAATCATTTTTAATTTATGATTTATTAATTTAAGATATTCTTGGATATATTGTCAGCAGAGAGAATATTTAATTAGAATTTTGTAAAAATCACATTTTAACAGACGAATACATACTGCACGATTTTAGAGTCCCGAGCAGTTGTTACGAAAAGAAAAATATTGCACGCAGACGAGAGAGAGGAAAAAAAAGCAAGCAGCTCCGAGAACAGCCAACAAATTTCCCTACATTCATTTTTAGCCACCATCTACAAAACATATTTCTTCACGCATCACCAGTTCTGTGCGAATTCAGTCCAGCAAGCTTCTACCTCGATCTCTCATTTCCCGCTTCATCACCACACTTTCATTAGCATGAATGTAAAAATACAAACGTTGGCGCAATAAATTGTCCATGTCAAGACCAGGCCAGGCAAATTAATTTTATTCTCGGCAGTAAACGAGCAACCGATCGTGACGGTCCAGCAGACTTGCGGATGGTGGACGCGGCACAGGGGCATTGCGGGGCGGGGCAGGGAGGAGCGGGGCGAAAGCGGGCAGAGGGCGGAGGCGGGGGTGAAGTGGGAGCGGGGGCGACTGCAGTGCGTGAATACGCGATAAATACGACCCGACTCCATTTGTTAGGACGTCGCAACGATGAAATGACATCTTTGCAGCCGTTTCGTCAAACAACCCGCTATTAAATAAGGAGATAAAATTTTTCGCGGAGTTGGCCCGAAGCTTCGTTGATTGGGGACGGGAACTTTGAGAAACTGCTGCAGATAAGGTAGTAATAGGGGAATGAAAGAAAACAGGAGATGAGAGTGTACATGGAAAGAATAAAAGAGAGCAAGAACTGGCCGAGAAAGGGGAAACCGGGAGTTAGAAATTCAGGAAAGATTAAAAACATTGGTCGTGAATGATGGAATAAAGGAAGCTGAAAAGAAAAATGAAAGGAAGAGAGGGGCAGAAGTAAATAGGAAAAAGGACGGAAAGAGTAAGAGGGTGAAATAAGGAAGTAGAATGGAAAATGTAAGGTAAAATTAATGTAAAAAGATAAAAGAAAAAGTAGGGAGGAATACATTCAGGACGTAGTGAATGGGAGGCTGGCAGTATGAAAGAATGGAAATGTAATAAGGAGAAACGAGGAGTGAGGAAAGAAAAGAGAAGGGAGAGGTTTGTAGAAGGAGTACCGAAGGATCCTAAAAGTGACAAACAGAGATGAGGGAGGAAGGCGGGAAGATTGGGAGAGAAGTCCCATTAACGCTGATGACGAGGATGGGAAAGGGAGAAGGGTGGAAGGAGAGCAGAATAGGGGCGAAGAACAAAAGAGGTACAGCATCCTGGAATGGAAGTAAAGAGTTTGCTCGCTAATTGTGTTTCAATATTTGCTTATCTCCTGGTACGGAGACTGGCCTTCGGAACGCATTAGGGAACTCCGTGATTGGAACCGTTTTAAGGGAAGCACCCGTGCGGTGAAGGAATTGCTTTCGTAAGGGCCTTTGAGCAGTCGATCGCTGCGATTTAATTGGGAGAACACTTCCATTTGATTTAGGTGGGCTCAATTGTTTTTGGTCTATTTCATAAAACAATCGCATTTGTCTTAAAAATTTCCAGAGAGTGAATATATTGAAAATCGGAGATATTCCACATTTCACTGTTTTAATTTGAAACACACTTTAAAATAATTGTGGGTAATATTCAACAGTCGTTGATACATATTTTTTTATATTTTCTTTCAAATCTCATAAAATATTGTGTAACCTCATTAGGGCACATGTGGAACTGACATTGTAATTACAAAACCACATAATCATTGATTCAAAGAATGAAATATGAATAGGGGTTGGGGTATGGGATCGTATCAAACTCACACACACGCACACTTTTCATTTTTCCCTGTCACGATCGATTTTGTTTTCAACAATACAACCAACGCACGAAACTCATCTTAAAGATTTCAAAAGGAGCAGAAAATACCTTCCCTTTGGCGTTGTTATTATAGGTTTCAAAAGGCCGGAGCTGTATGGCACATCGTATCAATTCAACGAAAGCCGCATAGAAATGTGACCATCGAGACCCACAAAAAAAGCGCAGCGTCGTTCTCTTTGGTGCTTGGCCAGGCGGCCGGGGCTTAATCTGTCGACTTCTGCGTTCGCTTGGCTCACCCCCACCCTCTCTCCGCTACGCCTGCTCTCTTCCCTCATCTTCGTTTGGCCCTCGCCCCTTCCCCGACTCCCTCTCAACCTCGCCTCGTCCTTCACTCCCCCTCGCCCAGAATATCACATTGCCCTAAACCCTCGTCCATTGCCCAGGCCCCTCCCCACACTCACCCCCACACTTCCTCCCTCACTCCCGATTCCCCCCCCTGCATCTTACTCTGATCCCACCCTCACACCCTTGCCCCCGCTGACGCTCTCGCCTTCCGCTCCCGCTCCCATCACCTCCCCCACCCTACCCACCCAAAACTACATCCGTTACCCTCACTTACTCCCTCGCTCCGGATTTCTTCCCCGCCCTTACTCTGAATCCCACCCTTACACCCTGCTCTCGCCCGGCCTCGCTCTTGCTCGCGCCCTCTCCATCGCCATAGCGCGCCCACCACTCACTTACTTTCGCCGTATTCCTCATCCCCACCCTCCCCTCCACCATTGTCTCTGCCCTCGCCTCCACCCTCTTCTCTGAGTTCCTCCTCATCCAATTCCACATCCTCGCTCTCGCCTCTTGTCCTTCGCCTTAACTTGTCTTTGTTAAGGCGGCTTTTACGTTTTACTCAGACTCTTCTTGCCATTTCTGTTTTCTTGTCCCCGTTTCTCCCTGCACCCGTCCGCAGCTTGCTTCTCCAGTCTACGTGACTGCGTACCTATGAGAAGACTTCGTTGTCTTTTTTGATAATGCAGTCTGGAGAAACCAAACTTCGCTCCCTCGTTTCTTCTCTTGCCTCCTGTCTCCCTGCTATCACCAACTTCATATGAGTATTACATTTTCCGATACTATTGCCGTTTCCGATACTCTTACCGTTTGTGATACTACTGACGTTTCCGATACTATTGCCGTTTTTGATACTATTGTGATATCCATTACTATTAGCGTTGCCAATATTTCCGTGTCCAATACTACTGCCGTTTCCAATACTATTGCAGTTTTCAATACTATTGCTCTTTCCGATACTATTGTCGTTTCCGATATTGTTGTAGTTTCCGATATTGTTGTAGATTCCGATATTGTTGTAGTTTCCGTTATGGTTTTCCTTTTCGATAGAGTTGGCCTTTCCGATTCAGTCGCCGTTTCTGTTACTGTCGATGTTTTCGATACTGTCACCATTTCCGATATTATCTCTGTTTCTGATACTGTCTCTATTTCCCATACTGTCACTGTTTCCGGTATTTTCACTGTTTCCGATACTTTCACCGCTTCCGATACTTTTAATGGTCAGATACAATTCATCTTTCAGATAGTGTTACTGTTCGTGATACCACTGTCGTTGCCATATCTGCTCTCATCGCTACTCCGATTTTTTACTGCTTTGTCGCATCTCATGACTTAATCGTTCCCTTAGCAACGTCTTCCTCCTACGTGTCTGAACTATTCACAGTGTTAGAGATCTGGACGATGCCGGAAGAAAATGAGATGGGTCGAGACAGGACAGGGCTTGTTCGGAAGAAGTGGGGTCGAAAGAAGACTAAATAAAATGAAAATGGGTGAAAAAATGGAATAGGGCGGGGATAACAGGGCATGGCTCAGGTGAGTGGAGACGGGGCAGGGTGGGGCGGAATGGATGTTTTACGAAAGAGGTAGTGCGGGAAGTGGACAGGCAGAGTTGGGGAGGGGAGGAGTGGGCCCTGGAGAGGGTATATCGACGGCCAAGGTGGGGCGAGTGGGCGGGGATGGGTCTGGCGGAGACGCGCGAGTTTGGCGGTAGTGTAACGACCTCGTGATAATGGGCGCTCTTGTCATTAGACGGTCCCCGGGGACCGCGCCGCCTCCGCCTCCGCCATCCGCTTCCGCCCCCGCTGCCGTCGCTCCCAGCCTTCTCACCCTACACCCACGTCGAGCCCCCTGTCGCATGCCCTGGCTGCTGCCTTGGTCGCTCCAGAGTAGCCTTCGTTCACCCGAGCTTCGAAACGGTTCGGTTGATTGATTAGCGATTCTGGGCGGGTCAAATACTAAGGCCATTAGTGCCGTAAGTGTAGATCATGTTTTTTATAGCGGGAAGCGGTGGTGGTCTTCCCCCGCTTCCGGCGCCGACTTGTGTCGGCTAGTGCGGATATTTCCCAACCAGATATATCCCTTTCCTACCACCCTAGCCGGAACAAGAGGAGTAGAGACTTGTGTCATTCATTTATATCTCAGTATGAATTCGATGTGGCAAACGACTATCTTGCGCAAGCTCCTTCACAAACACAATATATTTTACTGAACTGCCAACAGTGTAGCTGAAACACTACGATATGAAAGATAGAAAGTTTATTTTATTTTATATGTGTTTTGAAAATACTTTGGTGGAGTCAGATAACTGAGGAAGTGGCGTTGCCGGGACACTGGAAGTGACTGAAAAGTCGATGGCGGTGGAGGTGGGAGTGGTGATGACGGGAATAGCAATCATGGCGGCATTGACAATTGTGGAGGTGGTGAAGGAATTTCAGAGTACGATGGGGAGAAGAATGTTTTTACTATCAGAAATGAAATATTGAGATTGATTATGAGGTGTGTGGCGAGATGGATGGAAAGGGTGGGAATGGGGAGCGATCACGAATGGCTGCGATTAGTTCCTGACATAGGCGAGTGCAGATGGTTGCAGCGTTGTTATTGTATCTATATTTATGATTATTATTGCTTTAATATATAAGAATAACAATTATGAAAAATTTTGGGTTTTTACCTAGCTACAAGAGTCAACATATGTGATATATCAATTATCTTGTTGACAGTTAAAATCCAATTTTTTAAGGTATATGACGTTCTTAATTTTTGCAAAAAATTGTTTACGCCAAAAACTACAAAATAATCACGTTTGTAATGTATATCAGGTTTTTAATTATTGAAATTGGAAACTAGGCTTACTTCAAATTTCATCTGCATTTTTGTAATTTATGCGAAAACGGATAGAATAATTCTAGTAAAGAAAACAATGACTGACTTGATATACTTAGCAAATTTTGATAATTTTATAAGTAAAATGAAATACAATGAAATGCATTACTTAAAAAATGAACACGTCTTAACACTTTCTAAAATTATAAACAAATGGAAATTATGGCTGGGTTACTATTCAAAAAGGCTGAAAATTGTTGTCCAAGTAAAATATCACCAATAAATAAAGTTTAATGGATAAGGAGGCCAGAAATGTAGTTGGCCCTTCCCCTCATTTTAATTTGTGCACGCCTATGGTTTCTGAGAAGCGTGTCGAGAATAGAACGGAAATGATTGAAGCGAATGGACGGCGGGAACAAGGGTGGGTGGCGAGGATGTTCCGCAAGGATGTGCATCCAATGATTATATACAGCGAGAATGAAAGAACGGGCTGGGTAGATGCGATGAACAGTGTCGGAAATATAGAGATGAAATAAGGGCCCGCAATGAGGAACGGGTGAAGAGAATATTTGGCGGAGAAGTCCCAAGACGCCATGAGACGGAATTTTCGCCTGTGAGACGTAATGGGGTTGAGAGTTGAGCGTGATCGGCGTGGACGGGTGGCTAGAATGGGTAGTGGGGCTACGTGGCGAAGACGAGTTGCATGGATGAAGCAGAATAAATGAATGTGACTGCCAAAAGGCGGGAATGGACGGCGGGGACGGATAGTCGAACTAGTGTGGGCGCGGAGCGAGGGTAGGGCCGGCGGCGTCTGCCACTGACAGCACGTTCCGCTTCCTGCACCGCGTCGGGCCTGCGGCGGGTAGTGGCGGGGGCGGGGCCAGGAGCGGGAGCGGAAGCGGGTCTGGGAGGGGTCGTAGCGGAGGCGGGCGCAGCTGGCGACGCGGCCACAATTACGAGGAGGAGGCTCCGACGGCGCGGCGACAGCACCGAGGGACCTAGCAGCGGAGGACGCAGAGGATGCAGCGAAGTGGATGGTTTTGTGACGGCAATGATAGAAAAGAGAATGTGCCTCATATGAGTGAAATTGATTCACAATGCATTCAATCGGGGCAAATGGTGAATATAATATTAATATATATATATTACTATATATATATATAATATATAGATAGATATAGATAATATGATGTAATAAGAACTCTAAAAAGAATGCCAATAAGTAAACAAATATTTAATTTCTGTAAAGTATTAATTATGACAACATGGCAATACTGAAGGGAAAATTAGTCAATGATGTAGTAAGATTCAGCAATATTCATGAAGAGCTAAACCCAATAGATTTGAAGAATCCAGGAGGGCCATCAGCTTTAAAGACGTTTACAGTAGCACCAAGGACACAAAATTCTGTTCGCTAGAGGAAGTGATGGTCAGTTCTGTTACAATATCTGAAGGAGAAACGAGCAGATGATTTGAAGACTATTTAAGAGAATTCCATTATATCCTTTGTTTCTCTGTAAGTCTGAGTAATTTTTAATAGAATCTGCAACGAAGATCACAAATAACTTTTAATATAGAACATCATGGTCAAACAAAACACGACACAGAACAATACCAGGCTTTCTATCGTTTTTATTAAATTTTAAGAAGGGTAAGAATATTACGAAGCTGTATGTCATGAACTTCAGATTTTCGGTAAATTATGTCATTAATTATTTACTGGATCCTTGGGTAAATTTTAACCTTTCACGTAATTTGTATCAAGCCATTGCATCTCATTTCACTTCACTTCAAAAACTTTTATTTTGAAGAAAATAAAAAATGAAGAATTATATGAAGACTTATGCGCGTGAACTACTCTTTGCAATGTTTTAATTTTCAGAAACATTTTATTTCCCTGAAAAGTAAATCACTTCACAGAAGGAAGACATTTAAACCTTACTAGACAAAAATTCAAATAAGTAATAAATAGACAACAGTGAAGAAACACATTCAACAACAAGAATTTTACGCTAGTAATTCTACTTAAAATTCTCTAATAAGCCTTGCAACTATATAAAACCCTTATCTTTAACTTCTATCAATCAAAATCACTAATTTTTTATTCCTAATTACAAATGTAAAGACAACGTGGTAGAGTATCCTTGGTATACCTTCACAAATTGATATATTTCCTCACTAGTCGTATTTACCAATCGCTTTGCCCAAAAAACAATTGTAAATTAAATTATACATATGGTTGTGAGAGAGCACCTTGTCATCTTCGATCAGGAGCTCCTAGGTTCGAGTCCCGATTGTGGCAGGATTTTCGCCACTAGCTTGTCAGCTAAGTCAAATTCAGTCGCTGAGCGGAGGAGAATTCTAGCGGTCGGCTGCCCTGTCCGGAAATATTTGTTTTTTTTTGTTTTTTTTCGTTGTTTTTTCTATCAATGCCAGATGAATGCCGGAACAGTGCTCTAAAAAACGGGCCACGGACACTACGCGATCTTTCCTTCTTTTCCCTATCCTATCTTCACCCCTTATATACAAACACTAACACTAACCATTCACTACACCCTCATACATGCCGAGAGACCGGTTGGGAGCTTACAGCATGACCCGGCTGATGCGGTACCCGGGTGATGGAGGACACCTGGTTGGAGAAAACCCCTCTATCCGACGGTAGGTCAGCGCCTGATCTCTTCATCCAGCTGGAAAAGACCGCCGCCACCTCCCCAGGACAAAAAACACCACACTTACAGGACTAATGACTTTGGCAGCTGACGCGACTGGAATCACTAACAATCAATCAATCAACGTCGTCGTCACCACTTCGCAAACGTGTCAACGGTGCAGCGGGGCGGGGCGTTCCTCCCCTGGTTTACTCAAACGCTCCTTCGGCAAAGCGGCTGCGTATTTCCCGGCACCTGTCAAGGGAAGGAGGGCGAGCAGCCAGACGCGATTCGGGTAATGGCCGACGCGTGAATCCGCCACTCCGCTACTCCGCCACTCGCCGCTCGCAAGGAAGAGCAGTGTAAGAGGCCGAAAGCGGATGTGGAAGGGTAGCAAAAAAACACTTGGAGAGATACGAACAGAATTTAATAATAATAATAATATAATAATAATAATAATAATAATAATTAATATAAATAAAATAATAATAATAATAATAATATAATAATATAATAATAATAAATAATAATAATAATAATAATAACAATGAGTGCCGATCAGATAGCCGAGATCGCTAAGACAGTAGTGGTTTCGGACCAGAAGATCGCGAGTCCCGCTGGGGGCATAGCTGTATTTGTGTATGAGTGTGTCGTCCGTCTATCCCTCATTATCATCATTTCATCATCCATACCCCCAGGGCTAACAACCCCGGTGGAGTAAAAATCGGACACAGCTAAATGCTGGACCCCAATTAAAAAAAAAGTCACATGCACCTGACACCGATAATGATACTGAGCCACGGTAAAAGCAGGATGCATGCATGCGTGTTCCTAGTCGGCCGATTCGCAAGCAAAAAAAAAAATAATGAGTGTGTCTGTATATTTGTGAATGTGTCTATTTCACCATTTCATCATCATTATCATCATTCCTTCCCATACCTCAGGGCTTACAACCTTGCGGTGTAAAAACGGAATCATCATTAAATGCTGATCTCCACAATAAAACAATAACGTGCACCTACACCGATAATCAGCACTGAGCCCCGGTGGGATGGACGTATAGCGTGGCTCCATGATGGCCGATTTGTAAAACGTGTATTTTTTTCACGAAATAATTTTTCAAAAGTTTCATTTATCTTGCTTAAATCTTCACCCTTCCCGATTGATTGTAGTTTCATTGTGCTATTTCATTTAATTTCTAACATTCAATTTAAGTCAGAGTAATAAATCATTCACTAATTTTGGCCTAAGAATAATTAAAAAAACATAAACAGAAATATGTTTAGAAAAACGCGTTTGACATAAATATCATCACATAAAATTAAAAATAGTTATAAATTGAAGTAGTGGATATCCTAACGAAGTTTGGAGAAATTATTATCATGTAAAACAAATGATATTATAATCGAGGGTGAAAGATTAAATGTAAAACAAAACTTTTTGTGTCAAATTAATGAAAAGGAATATTAGAGAGAAAAAAGGTCTACACACACAAACCGCATAGTACATTGTTTATGAAAAATCCAAATACGCGAGTTCATAGTTGTTTTAATTAAAACTAAAAACAGAGTTTTATATTTTTTCGTGTGAAAGTTACTTTATTTACCAACATATGAAAGTACAAAACAAACCCACTTTAATAGAGAGCAATACCATTTACGCAGCAAATGAACACGAAATCGTGTTTATTAGGGACACGAATACATATAGTAAAGAAACAAACATCATAAAAAAATTAGCAGTCAGACGGTGTTTGTGTTGTTCCACAGAGAATGAATAAAAATCGGAATAGAGACAAAATAAAAGGAAACTTACCACCTACGAGTATATTCTCGTAGTATATTTAAGAGCCGTGTAAAATGTGTACGAGCTACGGGGGAACAGGCGGTGGGAGAGGCGGCGCGGGCAGATGAAGGGTCTGGCGATGGGACAGGCGGAGGGTCTGTTTGTGGGATAAGGGAAGGGGCAAGGAGAGTGACGAGGGGAGAGACAAGGGGAGGGACATGCGGAGAGACAGGCGGAGGGACAGGCGGAGGGACAGGTGGAGGGACAGGCAAAGAGACAGGCGGAGGGACAGTGGGAGGGACTGGTGGAGGGTCTGGCGGAGGGAGCAACG
This sequence comes from Gryllus bimaculatus, assembly GCA_017312745.1. Classification (NCBI taxonomy): domain Eukaryota; kingdom Metazoa; phylum Arthropoda; class Insecta; order Orthoptera; family Gryllidae; genus Gryllus; species Gryllus bimaculatus. The sequence continues at coordinate 5,639,812 of BOPP01000013.1, forward strand.
GAGGAAACAACAGAGGGACATGTTTTTGAAAAATAATTTTGGCTAGAAACGTTAAAAAATGTAATTGAGGTAAAACCTGGAAGTTTTCTACAATAATCCAATACAGTACTACGTTCATGAGAACGCCCTCTTCATGAACATTAGCGCTAAAACGAACGCAGTATCGCCAGCAAAGCCGAGCAAACAGACAGCGACGGTCGGAGTGAAGGGCGAAAAGAAGCCGACTCCGCAGCGGAATCATTTGTTTGGCGCGGCTGCGAGGCGGCACAAAGCAGGCCTTTCCCCGTAAGTACCAATTTCGTCAAGCCGCCTTTCGCGCCTTCCCGGCACTCACAAAGACTGCATAAACCATCCAAACCAAAACAGAAGGAGGCGAGGCGCCGCCGCGGAGGCCGTGGATAGGCCAAGTGCGTGTGCAAAGAAGCCCTCGGCCCCCGACAAAGCGAAGCGCGGGGCAAGGGCCAGGGCAAAGAGGGCGAAGGGCACAAGGACAGGGCGGAGTCGGTGCCGGGGACGACGGAGAAGAAGGTGGTGGCAGAAGGGCGAGGTTGTGTGGAAGGTTAGAAATAGAGAGGTTGGTACGATTGGGGGCGGGGCGATGGATAAGAGAATGATAAGGGAGATACAGTAGGGCGAAGGGCTACAGGGAAAAGTGGTGATGAGGACACAGGCGAAGAATAAAGGGGTGGGAGAGCGGTGAGGATGAAACGGACTGGGGAACAGTGAAGTTGAGGCAGGTCGAGGAGGGCCGATGGCCGAGAGGCATACAAAGGGAGACAAATTAGGGCGAAGGGGAGCGGAAAATGCCTAAATCAAAGTGGCCGGCTAAAGAGGCGGAGGTGGTACGGAAAGATAGGATCGGACTGGGTTGGTGGGGCGGCGAGTAACGGCGAGCATTGAAAACTGTAGGGTGGGCTCATCGTGAAGTGACAGGAAGCGGAGGAGACAGAGAGTGGCAGAGTGGCAGTGGCGAACGGTGGGGAGAAAAGGAGAATGAGAGGAATAGAGAGGGAGTGGCAGAGTTCCACGAAGTGAGGATCGGAACTGCTGGAAGAAAAGAGCAGTGACAGGGAGTGATGAGGCGATGCAAGGAAAGGCAAGGAAAAACCGGGTTGGAGGGAAGTGGCGTGGCAAAGGGTGCGATTAAGAGTGACGGGGAAAAACGTGGAGGGGCGGGGTGATGCAGTAGAATGCTGCGAGAAAAGGATAAAAACGACGGGAAGAGGCCCAGAAAGCGGGGAAGGCGGGGAATTATTATTATTATTATTATTATTATTATTATTATTATTATTATTATTAATATTAATATTATTACTACTATTATTAAAAATCTGATTAAAGCAGTAATGAACTTTTTTTGCTTTAATATACTATATTGGCTTTCAATTGCGCCATCGATAGTGTTAATAGTTTCAATTTAATATTTTTAAATTTTACCGTTAAAATCAATTTTAGAGAAAGCGCTACCATCTCAATACGTAATTTTTTATCATATGAATCTATGGCATTCTGAAACACCTCAACACTGCCACGCGTGGTAGTGGTACAATGTACACCGATCCATTATTCCACGTGATTTCGCGTCATACGTCAGTTAATTACCCTCCCACGGCCACTGAAGACCGGCAGAGCAGGTGGCGGGTGCTTTCTGTAGATACCACGAGTAGCACGCAGCGTCGCATGCGACTGCGCTGTCGGCATGCGACTGGAACGCGTTTGCGAGCGTGCTCGTCTCGTTAGAGCCGCATTCAGATGCTTTGTTGCGCCAAATTCTCGCAGCGAAGCGACACGCTTTCGGCGTTTAGCGGAATTGGATATCGCACGAGACGTGGCGCAAGGGGCGAAACACGCCCTTTGCATTCCATTGCCGGGGAAGTTAGCTCTACGAAATATCTAGGAGAAGATAAATGTATCTCAAATTTAATCAAACAACCATGTGCATTGTTTGCAGAGAAAACACGAAAACGTGCACAAATATATAATTAATTATGTTAATACAAAAAAGGAAGTGACAAAAACATGCTGAAGCCAAAAATTATCCAGTGGGATAATTTTAAGGTGATTAAATTTGTTCGTGGTAATAAGATGGCTTGTAAATAAAGAACAATGCGCAAAGCAACGAATTAGCGCGTGTGAGCCATTTCCTTATTAATAATACTAATTCAAAGAAGCAAGAATTACATAACGCATTAAACGTTAATCTCCGTTTTGTTTGTAATTTTTGCAACAAAAACTATACCTGGAGAATTTGTTTGAAACATTTATGAACGTGATATTTAAAATAGTACGATCAGGTACAAATAACGTCAAAAATAGATTTTTGAACCATTTATACATTTGAAGATGGTTAATTCTACATTTTTTATGAGATGCTCATAGAACCCAAGACTAACACAAGTAGAATCTTGAACCATAGTTTTCATATAATCCTCACCCCACAACAATACAAAAACGTAAAGGAGTAAGGGAGAGAAAGGAAAAAAAGCTTATGGATTCCCTTGTCTTTTCTTCGGTTGGAAATACGGAGTATGTGCATGCTCTACTGCGCCTTCGGACGAAGAAACAACGGCCCGAACGGCCACTTGAAGTAGGTGCAGATGCGAAATGCCTTCGAGTGTTGGAGTGGCATCCGTCAGGGGGCAGAGGCAGCTTTGATCGCAACGCAGCCTCTTCCCCTCCCCGACCCCTCCCCCTTCCCACCCTACGTCACGCTTTGCTCGGACTTGGTGTTGCGCGGTGAAGCCATCTGGACGTGGTAACCCCTAAGCCCCTGCGCGCTTCACGTATCCAATCTCCCGCGGCCTCGCCCCGCCCCGCAGTCACCTCCCGGGCCCCGGCCCGCGAAATTCCCTAACCGAAATTCTCAAACCATCTCGCCACTTCGCCTTGCCCCCGCCCGTGACACCACCCACTCTGCCTTCGCTTACACGCTCACGGCCCCTTCAGGCCCCCTCAGCCATCCCCGTCACCGCACAGGCCCATCGCGTCCCCATCTTCGTTTTAGCTTGCCTCCCCTCACTCCTGCATCCTACACCTCCTCCCTGTGATCCCTCCTTCACCTCCCCCCCCCGGCTGCGAACAATCGCTTACAACATTCTTGACAGACCTCTCTCTCCCTTCTCTTTATTTCGCTTCCTCTTTCACCTTCACCCTCTTTCTTTACTTCATCCTCCCCCTCTTCCTCGCCCCCTTCTTCACCCTCTCCCTCGCCTCCTCCTTAACCCTCGTCTTCGCATTCTTCCTTTCCGCCTTCCCCGCTCTCTTCCTTGCCCTTTTCCTCGTCATCTTCCTCGCCTTCTCCTTCGCTCTGTTCTTCACCTTCTCTTTTGTCCTATCCTTCGCTCCTTCTTCTCTTTTACCGTCACGTTCTATCCTTCGCCTTCTCTCTCACTCTCTCCTTTTACCTCTTCTACGCCTTTTCCTACATCCTCTCTTTCGCTCCCTCCTTCCATTACCTTCCCCTCGATCTGTCCATCGCTACCACACTCGCCCTCCGCATGTCCTCGTCACCCTTTCCCCGATCCCACCTCTCCCCCTCGCCAATGCCACCGTTCTCCCCCCGCTCCAGACCTCCCTTTCGCTTCGCAACGCACCCCGACCGCCAACGCCCCGCTCCTCCCCGGCACCCCCCGCGCGCCTCGTTCGGCAACTGTTAGTTATTTACTCCCGGACGGCGGTTGGCGCGCCGCCAGGCCCCGGTTCGCATCCTGCTCGCGCCCCGCCCCCGCGCCGCCCTCACGCCGCCCCCGTCGCCGCGCCCGTGGCCTCGCGCGAATACAGATGCGCCGCAGCGCGCTGTGGGACAGGGGGCGGCACGGAACGCGCAGAAAATAAGAGAATCAAATTGCCATCACAGAAGCCTCCTCCGATGATACCAATAGTTGCGTACCGTCGATGTACTGGTACCACGTTCGGCATCAAGCTACTTTCTAGGAAAGGAGAACAAGCTCTTTAGTAACTGGCAGGGTGTAAATGCTAACTAAAAAATGTATAGAAAAGAAAAGTATTTTTAAAGCTTACTAATAAGCTAGCTCATTTGACCACGAGCGAGGAGTGGTTGTAGAGGGAGCGGGACGGGGAGAGAACGAAGGAAGGTTGCGAAGGACGAAGAAAGTCGAGCGCTGAGCTTAACTGAATGTTGAGATGATTTTTACTTCTTCCATTAATTATGAATGCTGAAAATATCATTAAATTAAAATACTTTCATATTCAAAATAAAATATAATATTTATTCATAATAAAAAATAACTTAAAAATATCCTTTAAACGGCAATAACATGCAAGTAAATTCACAATTTTAGGTAACGATACCTATGTTCTCTGATGAATCATGACAACTCATCATAAAAAGTGTAATAAAATAATGTATCACGTATACAACAATGGATGTCAACATTAACAACGAAATAGAAAAATATAAAGAAAGAATAATAGGAAGTAATTATTATAATAAAACAACAGAATAAAGTGTTAATTTTAGTTATAGACGGGTGATGAATTTTTGTGGATAATAAATATAATTAATATATACCAAAAGAGCCCGAATGTCAAAGAGTAAATACCGTAATTGCTAACCACGTTGTTAGCCAATCGGAAGGAACATGGACATTACGAATATTGAAGGGAAATGCGCAGAAAGAGCCAAGAATAAAAAAAAGTTTGAGACGCGACCGGGCATAGAGGAAGACATTTGAAAGGCGGGAATTATAACTTGCTAGACAGGACCATTTCTGTTGTGGTAGAGGATGGAACGTACTGAGCTGTGGTCGAGGAGAACTGGACGGATCGCATATCGCATTTATTTGTTGCGCGGTTAAGTTGCTGAATATAGTGAGAGAAAGTTTAATAGTGTAATTGTCAACGAATTAATTGAAGTGCGAAACAAATGAGAAATACTATTTGCAATTCGCTCGTAAATGAGACAGGAGGGGATGCAGCGGCTGTATGGTGGCCGATGGAAGAAGATGAAGTAACGGCAATTGCCGTGCAAGCCTGCAGAGGATCCAAAGGAAAGTGATACACAAATGAATTTCATGTTCATATGTATGAAGATCAAGTCGTATTAAAGTCATGATTACGTAATATGAATAAAAAGGGGAACATGGCCATGTCTGAATAAAATCATTGCTAATCAATGTGAGCTGTAAATATAATACGAATGTGATGAATCGATTGTTACTAATTATGTTTTCTTTTCGTCTTGTTATTTGTTTTGAATTTAATGATTACAGCTAAGTATGTAGGTTGTAAGAACGGGGAAGAAATAGGAATGATGTTTTCCAGAAAAAAATATGTTTTTTATTTTTATTATTCCAATAATTTAAGTGAAAGGGAAAAATATTCTAAACCTTTTTTTTGCGATTCCGTATACACAAGCCTGTCGATACACAATATAATTTTTTCTGCGACACGCAAATATCCCCTTGATAAATAATAGATGTCATTACTGAGTAGGACAGGGGAAATATTAGACACTTGGGTATTAAGTATATAAAGTAACATTGTTTATAATCAAAAAGGGAAGCTTACTGGGGAATATCTCAGATAATTGAAATATATTATAGATGGCTCGCCCAATGCCGGGCTGGGTATATTTTTAGATATTAAAATAAATAAACCGGGATATCGCAGTACATTCTTCTTCGTATTTCAAAACTACGTAAGTCCTTTATTCAAGTCCAATCGCATATCGACGATTTACTATTTTCAAATAGATTAAATTCAGTACTAATTCAGTACTGTAGGTATGACGGCACTCCCAAATACTTTTTTTTTTTAATAATAATATGCCTTTATTAATATGGCGAGGCTCGGGCCATCAGGCCCGCTCTTCCGCCTGACCA
>BOPP01000013.1:5654123-5680901 GCA_017312745.1 Gryllus bimaculatus
TCATAAGTATGTCACCCAGCGGCGGGGAGGGGCCGGGGCGAGCGAGCGCTGAGTTCGACAGAGTGTGCGCGCGCTGGAGAACTTCGGAGAAATACTGCGCGCACGGAGGCCGGATGTCAATTCCGACGAGAAGCGAACGCGCGGGGAAGCGGCGCACTTCCAAAGGCAGGAGAGAGGAAAGAGCGAGGAAACCAAAGAATTCGAAGGGTGTGGTGAGGGCGGAGAACAGAAAGACTGGAGAGAGTGGTGGGTTAAGAGAGTCAACAAGAGGGAGTAAAAGGGGGCAGAGAAATTAAGAAAGAGCAATGAAAAAACCGATGCGAAGAGGAAAGAGAAAATAGAACGGAGAAGAGTGAGTGTTTGTGTGTGTCTGTGTGTGTGAGAGAGAAAGAGAGGAATGCGCAGGGATATGCTGAGAGAGCGTTCAATAGAAGGGGATAAGGGAAGGGAGTGGGCGAGGAGAAAAGAAAGGGAGGAGATAGCGGAGATGGGTCAGAATGACTAAATAATCATGCACAAGAAAAAGGTTAAAGCACGGGGGTAAAAATAAAACTCTGTATACATGAACGGTTGCGAGGACGTCGAAGCTGCTGAATGCAGTATCGTCAATGACAAGCGGATCGTGTTGACATGGAGGGTGATAGGGACCGCGAGGGAAGTGGGAATGGCAAAGACAACGAGGGAAGTGAAGACAGTAACGGCTGAGAACATCGAAGGTACCGACTGAAAAGAATCGGAGAGCAACTCACGACAACCGCGAGGTAGTGAGGACCGCGGCGTGGGCAGTGAGGGCGGCAGTGAAGACTGTGCGGAATAGTGAGGAAGGCGAAGGTGGGCGTAGGTGTGGGTTGGCGAAGGTATTTCAAATACGAAGATCGGCGGCTGTAATTGAAGGAAAGGGACGCGAAGAGTACGGGTTGACGATATGGATAAATTTGGTGATTGGAATGAGGGAACGGATCTGATCGGTAGATTTCCGTGGTTTCTTCGTTTAACACCAAGCAAATGCCGGAACACTACCAAACGGGCCACTGACAGCGTGCGATATTTCCTTCCTCTTCCTTGTCCTACACTCACCCTTACATACACACTTATGTTCACTACTCTAGCACATAAGCCGGGAGACCATTCAGGAGTTTAAAGCTTGTCCCACTGGGGCGGTTCCCCGCTGATAGGAGATACGTGGTTGGGAAAACCTCACTGGCTGACGAAAAGGTCGGGTGTCCCGACGAAAGAGCATGCACTACGCTTACGGGACTAAAGATCTTATCATCTGACGCTCCCGGAATCACTAATCAACCAGTGAATCAATTGAGAAGCCTAAAGGGGATGTTCATCGGGTTGATGCGCTGGCAGTTTTGGAACCGGCAACGGTAACTTGTTCTATACTCACCCTTATACACACATTTATGTGCACTACTCAAGCACACAAGCCGGGAGATCATTTGGAAGCTTGAAACTTTTTCCGGCTGGGGCGGTGCCCCTCGATAGGAGATACGTTGTTGGGAAAAGCCCACTAGCCGACGGAAAGGTCGGGACCGGATCCCTCCATTCAGCGGGGAAAGATCATCGCCGTCTCCCGAGGAAAGAACATGTACTACACTTATGGGACTAATAACCTTAGCAGCTGACGCGACCGAAATCACTAATCAACCACTTAATCAATTGAGAAATCTAAAGAGGATGGTTCAGCGGGTTGATGAGCAGTGCGCTGACAGTAGCGGAACCGGCAACGGCGCCGGAGCGGCGCCAAAGGCAACGGCGGGGGCGGGCGCGTCCCCGGCGGAGGGGCGCGCAAACGCAGCGACGGCCGTCGGGGGCCTCCGAGCGCCGGTCTCCAGAGCGCTATAAACTACATCGTCACAGCGACCGTGTCGCCCGCTCGGGGGCGGCGGGGAGCCGCTTCGACCCTTCCCTGCGCCGCCCCCGCGGGGTTAATTGGAGGGCTTCGGGGGCGGCGCGCATACGAATTACCTCTGGCCGCATTGAGGGAGAGTGTGATTTTGACGGCTGTTTGCGGAAACCGCTCGCAATTGGGCGGGGCCGATGAAAGCCCCCTCACCCACTCACCTTGCTCTCGCGCAATTGTTTTCCATAAATGTGGGTCGATTCGGCCAACTTACGGTTCGCCTACTCATAATCATGACTAATACAGGAAGCGTTGCTGGTTCGTTATTTTTTTAACTCGTGTGTTTGCTGACAAATCTGGAGATACAATAACGTCAATTGTGAAAATATGTTGGCATTGGTTATTTCCTGGTGATGGGAGTCTCTTTCGAACTGTATCTGTAGGTAATGCCTACACATAGAAATTGCCTCTCAATTGAATGAGAATGATTCAAATGAATGAGAGAGTGATTTTGACGGCTGATTGCGGAAATGGCCTGCAATTGATCATCCCAATGAAGGGGTCTCCCACACGCATACCTTCGTCCCGTGGGATTGTTTTACATTGCAAATATTAGACGCTTATGCGAACTTGCGTTTCATCTCTGCACAATGTGATGAATTAGTCTGATAATTCGTTATCACTTGGTGACGTGAATATGAGGCAATTCATAAATTGGTATCATTGAACATAGAAGGAAGATTAAATTATGAAAAAATGTCTGTATGATTTTATTGTTTATTTCACAATGTGAGTCTTTCTTGGCCTGAATTTACTAAACAAATCTGTATAGTCTTTCTTACAATGTGCGACTCTTCCTAATACTTCTTGGCATTTTTACACTCGAAACTGATCTTTTTCCACATACAATCATACTCGTTAGTTACAAAACATGCATAAAGTGGCATTAACTTATATCATCTGAGGTGCCGAAACGCTTATGCACCATTCTATAACTTTCTCTATAATACGTAAGTTCTATGCGAGAAAGTAAAGATTGTGTTACAATAGCACATACGTTCACATTCACAGACGTTGTTAAAAACTTTTAAAATATTAAAAAATTCAGTCAATGCAAATCCAACCAGTCCACCTGTTGCAAGCGTTCTTTGCACTAACTAAAAAAGTTAAATAAAACAATTAGAGCAGTTTCAAGAATTAAAAAAATACCTTTATCACCCAATATTGAACTGTAAATATCACTTTTTTTGAAAAATTGTCCTATCCGAGAAAAAAACGAATTAAAAAATTGACGACATTTTTGAGAAAATACTTCATGTACTGAACCCTCCAAAATGAAAATATCGTTTCTGGGCAGACAAATCAACCATATCGATTGAGAAATATCAATTGCATTGAAAATCCTCTCTAGCGATGTTCACGGACCGACAGGCACACACACACATGGACGGACGAATGTTTGGCCAAAACCAAATTTGCCGTATCAAGATTGGACAAAAAGGGAGGTTTCTGGAATAGCAGCAAAAAATTTTAAGACATCGGTCTTTGCTAACACCTCGGAAAATGTATTTCGATCATCAGAACTAAACAAGATGAGAAGAAATAAGAAAAATATAAGGTTGCAAAAAACTTTGTGTCAAATACTAATAAACTCTATTAAGATATAATTGAAATGATTGAGAGTGATTGTATGAAGTGATCTTGATACATCTTTTTGCTCCGTATGACCCACTCCCGGATTAAAACTACCTTCAGTATAATAATGATGGTCGTTAAGGATTCTCCATGTCAAAACGCAAGTAGTTTGCGAGCAGATTTAACATTTGACATATATTAATCAGTAACCCATTACATTCTCACTCCTACTACACACTTCCCGCCGCTATACGTAACCTGAAGCGCGTCCAACGCTGTTGATAGAAATGTCACGTCCATCGTTCCGCGGGGCCATTCGCTCGGCGTGTGCGATGTTGGTGTTCGAGCAACCGACCGCACGGAGGCAGGTGCTTGACATATGACGCGGTTCGTAAGGCACAAAATGGAGACGCGTTGGGACGCCGCATGCCGTTCTAATTCCAAGAAGATTACGAGAAATTAGATATTGATTATCGTCCTAATGGTCGCAGCCACGGATGGTGAACTCTCGAAATATACAAACATACACGAACGCTACGTAATGCGTAATCCCCGCCAACTGTGTATTAAGCTTAAGCTTGCATAGTACACAATGCAAAACCCATTTCGAATTATGTATTAATAATACAGTAGACAATATAGGACCTCCCCAACGCGTACAGCGAAACGTTTCTACTAATAATCAAGAAAGGCCACAAATTCAATTAGAACTCCATGAATGTTACTGTAATTAAAGTTTAATAATATGGATTAAATACCAATTTCAGAGAAAGGGAACGTGTCAGCTCGACTAATAGGTTTTTCAATATTCCATAACAAGCTGAAGAGAGCCATTCACAAAAAGACAACACTACATATTGATATTTTTAGTGATATTTTTAGTTTATTTTCACTAAAAAACATTACCAAGCAAATTAATTCTATATTTTACCAAAAACTTATATTTCAACACTCCAAAATCAGCTCTTGGAAGTGCTCTCGAAAAGACTATACATTATTTAACACAAGTAAATAACGCAAATTATGATAAATGTACAAATATCTCTCAAAAAACAGATTTTTCTGAAATGTTTGTGCATTTAAAAAAAATATGCAGTCAACAAAATAGTCTTAGATAAAAAAGGCATCTGAGCCAAAATAAATAATGTTTTAGGCAGATTTGAGTGTTTTAAATTCTTTAGGAAATTATTAGAGAAGTTTTTATGTGCGAAACATCCAAAATGCAATAGACAAATTAAAATGATCTAAATAAGTAGTCATAAAATTCAATAAAAAATGCTGTTTATTATGACAAAGCTTTATAGTGTTCCGTATGCAAATCAGTAATATACATTTCGCAAATATTTCATATACTCAGGAGAGAAAGTCGTCTCCAAAACTAGTTTCAAAAGTACTGGTAGAAAATGCTACATGAAAGTCACAGTTCCTTCCGGAGAATTTCTAAGGCCTCACCAGTTCACAATAATAACCACTTATCACTTTCTAACTCTGTCTCGCTCTCTCTTTGTCTCTGTCTCTGTCTCTCTCTGTGTCTTCCTGTCTCCCTCTCTCTTTCTCTTTCATTTTCATTTGCTCTCTCCTTCTCACTTACTCACAGCTGGCGACAGTGGTGGGGGTGGCGGTGAATCTGAAGGTGGAGGTGGAGGTGGTGGTGGCGGTGGAGGTGGCGGTGGAGGTGGAGGCGGTGGCGGTGGCGGTGGCGGTGGCGGTGAAGATGTAGCTGATGGTGCTGTTGTTGGTGGAGGCGGCGGCTGATGTAGTAGTGGAAATGGCGGTGACGGAGGCGGTGGAGGTGGTGGTGGCGGAGGTGTTGGCGGTGGCGCTGGAGGTGGTAGTGGTGATGGTAGTGGTAGTAGTGGTGGGGGTGGCGGTGGCGCCAGCGCGTGGCCTCCCTCTACACTGAAGAGAGGCGGGGATAGCTGTGCAACTGCGACTGCAGAAGACGTGACAATCATCGCCGCGTCGCCTGATGGCCGGCCAGACTGGATGATGTGCTAACTTAGGAGAATGTGTGGGCGTATTATTATATATTTATTTCAAATTTGAACGCAGTACTTACATGTTTAAGATTACGCATTACAGTAGAACCTCAGGTAACAAAAAGGGAGCGGGGGTTTGTTCAGATAACCATAATTTCGTTTAAGAAATAAATGATTTTTTAAGGATCAACGTGAAATAAAAATTACTTTTCCAATTTACATAATGGACTTTTCGCACTAATACTGGTATTTTTGTTAGATCGTTCTAGAGAGAAGCCATTTCAATTGAAATATTTTAATTGATAAAATAGTTGAATTTTCTGATACTTTACGTTCGCAACGTTTCATATTAATTTTCTCCATTGTGCGATTCCTTAGATTTTGCAATTCATTTGACATTAATTGTTTTGCTTCTAAATGCCAAAAATCTCTCTAGGTATTTTGCCATGCCTCAATTGTCTTTTGAAAACATGGAAATTTGGCACAATAATGAACTTATTTAGAAATGGTAGGTCTAATACCCGGCCGTGAAGCATTGTAAATAGTTTAAAAGTAAATTAATAATGTTGTAAATATTATAACTATTTAAAAGAAGGAATGGTCAATTCACTTCACAAGAATAAATGTTTATTGAAATTTGAAGCTACGCGTAGTAGGTATTTAAAAAAGTTAAGCAGGATAAGTGTCAAGCTTGTTTGATGGCATTTGCACAAATTTTCACTCGAAGATTTGTGGTGGAGGAAGTTAGGGAGCAGGATTGGTGGAGGGTAAATTTAGTGAAATTCAATTTGATAGGAAAGAATCTCTGACAACCAGAAGTGCAGTAGAGATTAAGAGCTAACCTAACAGAACGCGAAATTTTCACAAATGAACCAATCTACCGCGTAGCAGATTTTGTCATCTTTGCCCACGTACTTGAATGCCGGACTGTCAATGAATACAGAATTTTCTCGAGGTTAAAAACCCTGCGCACTTTTTGTTTATGATTTTTTGTACGTATTGAAAATCACTAATCTAAGAGTAACGTCAAGTATTAGATAAAATATTTGGGTTCTATAGATACCCATATTTGTTGCACACGATACTATTATTATATATTGAATGTTTGTGTTGAATCATGTGATAGTACTTATTCCTCATAAATTTAGTAGGTCGTAATTACTTAAACATTGTTTTATTTAGCTTAAAATTATTGAATTACAATCAAGCTTTTCGATATAATTTCAAATAATAATCCCCTTCTGTATTTTCTTGAAATTTAGACTCCCCAATTGTTCCCAATCACCGCCAACTTCAACGCCGTCACCGCAAATACTCTCGATACCATGCACCTCCGTCGACACTGCGCCGCCATCACCGCCGCCTCATCACGGCAGCGAATTATGCATGTAAATACGGGCATTGTCGATCGCAGCGCCCCTGGTGCCGGGACTCACATTACTCACCCGACGGGACGGTAAAACGGGCGGTATCGGCGGACTATGCAAAACACACACTCTCCCACCCCCTCCTTCCTCACTCCTGTTCTCACCCCCGCCCTCACACCCCATCCCCACGTCTGCCCACAACCCATCCTAAACCCCTCTTTGAACAGCGCCCCACCCCTCTCCGCCCCGTTAAACGATGGGCGAAGGGGTGAGAGACGTGGGCCGTGGGACGCGGGCGGGGGGCGTTCCCCCAACGAGCCCGCGACGGGGCTTTGAGGGCCTCTAATTCGACCTGAGATTTTTCGCAGCGATTTTTAATGACCCGCACACGCTAATATGCCCCATAAAATGGAAGCCCTGCCTCCCTTTGACAGCCCGTAATGGGTCTAACCGCGAGAGGGCGGCGGGGAGGCGATGGCGGAATGACGCCGTGGGGTGGAGAAGCAGGATGGCGGAACGATATCAACGGAGAGGAGACGACATGGCAATGTAGGGAGGAGGGAGTGGCACATACCGGTTAGGGAGCATTGAGTGGAGATGGCGAGAAAATGATCACGGAAAGAAAGGGAAGGGAATGTGACGAGAGCTGGGAGAGTATGAGTGAGCGAGATGGGACTGAGATCATTATGAAGGAATAGTGGGAAAAGCGAGCTGTAGTTGGTTGCGCAAAACGGAAGGAACGTGGCAGGGCGCAGATAAGAGATGACAGGAGCAAAAAGATGTCCGATGTAGGGAGGTCACAGTGTCAGGAATGCGATAGCAGCGAGAAAGTGGCCTAGACGAGGCTACATGAAGGACGGGGAAGGCGGAGCAGAGGAGACACGGGTTGGAAAGTGATAGGCGCAGGGGGAATGGCGGGGTGTGGACAGGTGACAGAAGTGAGGTGATAGGAAGGGCTGGACTGAGAACTGAAAAACAGATAAGGACGGGGAGGGACAAGCTGCGAAGTGACAGCGGCAGAAAGGTGATAAGAACAGGGAACTGAGGAGGCAAAAAGGGAGGAGTGCTAGCACGGGTGGGGAGATGATAAAGGAGAGGTAACAGGAGCAAGCAGGCGGTAGGGACAAGGAGGTAGCAGGAACTGGGATTCTTTAGGGGTTCGGTGAAGTGACATGGGGGGACAGAGAAGGTTCAGAGGGGACAGGCCGTTTTCTCTTTATAATTTAGATATTTTCCATATTGAATTCTAATTATTTTCAACCACCTGACATTAGACGTTCAACCTTCTTAACTGCTACCACTTTTCTTCAAATTGGCCTTCTGTAAAATTCAGTATCTCCACTTCAGAAAATTCACCTCATTCATGGCATCATTAAAGCTTTGACTAATCCTACTTCACAATACCTGTTCTTAAAACTATTTTTACTTACTAAATTGTTATGTAGGTCTTCTCTTTATCTGTCACACTATTTTATATAAGACTCATGACCGCTATAATCTTTAAGAAGCTGAAGTGGAATTTCATGTTGTAGTACGTTTTATATTTTTCGGTACATATGTGCCTACTTTTATCCTGAAAATACTACTGTTATATTCTTTCGTAATACAATACTTTTAAATCAACTTAATGTAATCTCTGAACGACCAGCGTCTCTTAATGTTTTTAAATCTTCCGTACGTTAAAAACATTAGAAACAATAAAGTCGTAAGATAAAACGTAAGTGCATATATATCTAGACAAGTTATGTTATTTATTTGATTTTTTCTTGTAAGAAGCTGGTATAATGAAAGCTACTGAATGTCTAACAACCGATATCAAGTAATATTCTTGGTTGGTTATAAACATCGGCCAACGCCTCGATTTACAAACTTTAACCGCGGACGTTATTTGCTCTATATTGAACGTAAAAAAGATGAGAGTAAAGAATTCGCTGCATATATGTATGTTTCTATAAATTAGACGAATTCAATACGATTTAATTGTATTACCTCTTCATTTGTTCTTAAAGGATATAGTATCCTAGTGTTAACACTTTATGATATTCTAGTCAATCCAAATAATAAAATTGTGCAGTATGTAAACCAGGCATACCCATCAGTATAAACAATATACACGGATTTTTCAAACCTGAATTATCTTAATTTATCAGGACAAAATTGAAACCCTATGATTTTTTTTAGCAAATTTAGGTTTTAATGTGTACTTTGTATAAAGCCCTTCGATAACATCATTTTTGTTTAAAAAACTGTACTAAATTGTTTATTTAAATTTGCATTTTACATATACAAACATGAGATTATTATTGTTGTAAAGGTCCCATTTACGTATTAACATCTTGAAGTAATCAAAAATTTGAAAAATGACCTTTTTCTCGATCCTGTCCTAAACCTTCATTGTTCACGTCAAATATTTGTTCCAAACATTTGTGCAATCTACACCTCAGTATTCGCATTTAAATCATTTAGCGAACATTTGTACGAAATGTAAATAGTTTTTGTATAATTTGTAATTAAGGGATGTATTTTATTCAAATTCACTTTAAGAAGAGTTTTCCGAAAACGATTTGTATGTAACAGAAAACAATAGACTATGTCAATAGGATATCTTTATTAAAACTCATATTTAAAACAAAATTACCCACAAAAGTGGTCACTTAAACATAATGAATAATCTGATCGTAAATTTAGTCATTTCATTCCGCAACGTGTTTATTTAATAAAAAATGTCACGTATGTCATAGCTGAATCGAAAGACTAAATTAATGTTCAAACATTACTTGCCATATTCAAGTGCGTGTTTTATATTTCATCCTAGATTTTACATTTTTCAAAATAATTTTTGTTTCATTTCTTGAAAGTTCTTTAAAAAGCCACCCTCTCTCTCCTTCCTCTCGATCTCACCAAAACTCCACGTGCCATCCACGTGCCACCATCCAGCTCTCCGCTTATCCTCACTCGCTCCCCCCACTCTTACCCGCTGCGCGATCTGCACCCCTTCCGTCGACCCACTCGCGCGGGTGTTGAACATCCTCCCCTCCCCTCCTCCTCCCTCCCTCCCCTCCCCCTCTTCTCGCGGTAATGAATAGAGGCCGGCAGAGAGAGGGGCGGGGCACGCGCGGGGGCGTCTCTAAGAATGCGAGCAATTTTCCCGCTCCGCCAGAGCGCGTCTGCGGGAGCGGGGGCGGGGCGGCGCGGGCGGAGAAAGGGTGCGTTTTAAAGTGGCCCGTTAAGTGCAGATTGCGGGGGCGGCGCGCGGTCGGGTAGCGCGCGAGCTGCGGGAGGGAAGGGGAGGGGAGCGGAGGCGAAGGGTCGCCGCTTAACAGCCGCCGCGCGCCGTGCGTATGGCACGGGAGCAGTGGTGGGGTGGGGTGAGAGGAGCGGAAGGGGCGTGGCGCCAAGGAGGGAGAGCGCGGAAGACGGGATGCGTCGCGCCAGAAACGCCGGCGACGGAAAGAGGCGTGTGTGAAAGTGAGGGTGAACAGAGTAGTATCTGGTGCAGGCGGAGCGTAGGGGGATGGGCAGTGAAGATGCGGAGGGCAGTGAGGGATGTGCAGAAGAGGGGCGAGAAAGGGATGATGTTGGACCAGCGAGTGAAAGGTAGAGATGTGGAAGCGGTGGAGAGGAGTGTGTCGGGGTGGCACGTGGAAGGCCAGGGCTGGGAGAGACGCCACGTGAGTGACGGGGCGGTGCATAGAAGGGTGGAGTGTTAAAAAAAGGAGTAGAAAGGTGGGGGCAGGCGTTAAAGCAAGGGGCGTGGAAGAGAAGAACTTGGAAAGACGAACGTGAAGATACGGGGCGTGGGTTTTGATGGTGTGAGGTGTGCTGAGAAGTTAAGGCAGAGTCTAAACGGCAGAGAGTGGAGGTGTGGAATGAGCAGGAACAGAGAGTGAAAGACGGGGAGGGGGTGGAGTTTCAGGGCGTGTACGTGGGCGTGGGTGTGAAGACGGGACGAGGCGGGCAGGGCCGGAAGCGAGCGTCGAGCGCGAGTTGCTGGACGAGGAGGGGAAGTGTGTGTGTGTGTGTGTGTGTGTGTGTGTGTGTGTGAGAGAGAGAGAGAGAGAGAGAGAGAGAGGGTGAGAAACCCTGGGTCCGGTCGTTTGGTCCCCTCCTCCGGCCGCGCCCGGCGTGTGCTGGCCGCCGGATGGCCTCCGGCCAGTGGCTCTGTTGTTGCCCTATGGAAATGGCTCCGGCAGCGGCGCTATCAGCCAGGAATGCGGTCTCCGCCGCCACCACCGCCGCTGCCGCCGCCGGGCCGTTCCCATCATGGTCGACCGGCCTCCTCCACCCTCGCAGTCGACGACACGCCAAGTGCGGCCGCGCCCACTCCCACTCCCGCTTCGCTACCGCCCACGCTTCTGTCCTCCCGCAAAGACCACAGGGGGATATTTGGGCTTACAAAGGAATCATCACAATCAACCACAAAGAAACATTTATTCTGATTTTTTGATCAACGCATTTTCACCTGCTCTGCAATAAATGAAGTTGTTTGACGGGCGGTTGTTGATGAAGTGATAAATGATCGAGGTAAACTGGTGAAAAAAGAGGAAGGGCAAACTGGTCAACCTCTGAGAAAACCTTCCGCAAGTACTCCCTCTTCAGTGCACGTTTAACATACCCTGGTGACGCGAGCACTCTTACTATTACATCGCGGATCTCTCTTATAAAGTAGGGTATTCTAGTGCGATGGGTAAGTTTTGGGGGCGATCGTTGTGTAATGTGATAATTTTAGAAGGATCAATTACTTGCCAGCCATGTTATTAAAATGATGTCTTCGTTAATCTCGGATTAAAGCGGTTCACAGGAGTCATGAACCCAAATCATGAATCATGAAATCTACCCAAATCATGTGAAAGGAAATCATAAAATTGTTCAAGTAGAAAAAATAATCTTAATTTAATATTAAATAATTTCATCCAGGGGTAATTTACTACAATTTACAATAATCTAAATTAATCGTCTTGAATCTGATTTACCACTAGTAGTTAAATATATCCAACAGCAGCAAACTTACGGAGTTCACAGCCAATTGCGTCTTCTACTATCAAATTTCCTTCGCGTATAGTGTATAGAAAAGGAAAACTGAATACCGTTTTTAGTCACTTTTAAAATCCTCTCTCCTTCACTATCTACACGTGTCATGTGCTCCATGAGTGCTTATTGAATATACTGCTGGTAGAAGACAATATTACACCCTTCTACATGCATCATTACGGGGACGTGACGAGTTGTCTCGAAAACTACCAGCTATTGTGCGCCCGCTGGCTTACCTTTTCAGCGCACGTAAAATTGCTCTAGGTGGGTCGATACACACCTGCAACGAGAAAATTCTACTATTAGCTCTTTTCAATAGTCGTCTGTAAACAAAAAAATATATAGTATGTGTTACATGTGTTCAACTAAAGACATAAGCCGACATCAACCCTTATAGCAAATAACCTCTACCAATGCCACTTCCACATTCATTAGCAAAACCATCACAGCCACTATCACCAAGTCTAGTAATGCTATTAGAAGAGTTTTTTCATCCATGGACTACAAGCTACCACCAGGGTTCATGTTATTAACGGTAAAACAATGTGCATGATTTATTGTAAATACTCTGTTGTTTTAGCTTTACCTTAGAAATTTTTGTAATCTAATGTAGACTAAAAAACAAAAAAAGTATTTATAAAATAAACAGATATATAAACTAAACTAAGCTATAGGGTATATAAACTTTTATAAACTAAAATAGACCAAGTTGCCTGCTGTAGAGCTCCTCTCTGCTCCGCCTGGCTACAACTAAGAGCGAAGTGTCAATTACTTCGTAAATGCTTAAAACCGCATTTAATGCCACAACCCACAGACAAGATATTGGACTTCTTTTGAGTACTTTGCAAACTTTTAATTGGCTGCGCCATCTACCTCCGTTCTAACACAGGACGATGGATATTTTACCATTGCGAAATGCCGAAGCCTAAACCAATCTACTAACTTCACCATTTTTAAACTATTCATATCATTGTGCCTAATGCCTCAGGATTCATATCTCTCCACGGAATACTCGTTTATAGGGATATTGAATTTTTAGCTTTAATCTTATAACTTCTCAATGTACTATTCTTAAAATGATTTCCGTTCGCTCCTTACTTGAAGTGATCATTCAATGCATTTCACTACCCCGATTAGGTATTTATTTCGACGTTACGCTACTATTGCTCCATCTTGTGCGTGGCAATTAGAGTACCAATTGCAATTCAAATCTAGCTCGGCATTTCATTGTGTACTACGGCATAATTAATGTACAATTAAATTTTAATGTGATTATTAAGTTTAACCCTTTTTTATTTTACTTCGTCAAATTTAATTACTATATATTTTCATTAAGCCTTTACAAATTCTTGCCCCTCTCGTGTGGTCGACAATGATACGTTGGGGAGAAATAAAATTAATATATTAATTTCATTTCGTTATTATTGTGATTCAAGGAATATAAAAGAAGATAAATTGTAAATGAGAATATTCGCCAGAATATTATTTATGTTTTGAACATATAATAACTGTTGTCTAAGGCCAACACATTTCAAAAACAACTATAACTCACTGCATATGCTTTCTTTCATATTAATTTTATTACAAATAATTCTTCATTTAACAATATTCATGTTTTGGGATGAAATGCCTTCCCACAATCAAGTTACGATATTTAATGATAGAAAAACATTTCAAGCAAAAACATCAGGAATATTATTAAACGAAGAATTATTTGTAATAAAATGAATATGATAGAATTCATATGCTGTGAGTATTTAAATTGACTTTGAAAATGTTGGTCAGAGCCAACATATACGTATCAAAAAAATTAACATACAATTATGAAATAAAAATATATACTTATGCAATTTCATAAATTAACTGAATTTAATCCCTTGGTTTATATGAACAGTTCATAAATCCACAAACGTACATAAAATGTATATAATTTTTAGGTTAATATAGGTTAGATACTGTCTCTTTCTTTAGTAAAAATTAAGTGTAGATCTAATTTGTAGTGTCCAATAATCATTCCTTGCTCATTATACATGATAAATTAGGGTTTTTTCTGGTATAAAAAATGTATTTTGCTAATGATCGTTTCATCACTTAGCTATCATTCTCAGAACTTGCTCCAATAGTTCTATAATCATTCCTTGCTCCTACAGCAACTACATTCATGTTGCTAATCTTATTTGAACTCGACTTCGGAGGGTCACGTGGTGACGCGGCCAGCAAAATCCTACCGTTCGCCAACATCTGTGGTGACTCACTTGATGCAGTCGGTTCTGTATGCTGCAATGAATGGGAGAGATCGAGATTCGCTTTGCAGTGACGCAGTGCGGCGACATGAACCAAACAGGCGGCAAGGGTGGCCAAGTGCGGCAACGCTGTATCTCCCGAGGTGACGCTGTCAAGCACAAAGAAGGTTGGTTCTGCGTAGAACATCACAATCCTAAATTATCTCGATGCGTGTACACAAACGCACACACACACACGTATACCAACGCACACACACACACACACACACACACACACACGCATTCGCATATATTCAAACGCGTACACATGACGCCCAAATATCATACAAGCAAAACCACACAGACGTCCCCAGATACACGCATGCTAACACACTCACGGAAAATACGAATGCAGTTATGCAAGCGTATGCAAAGAAAATAAGAGTAATGCCTGCCTTAGTTCACGATCTCCTTTTCCCGGTTCCTCCTTTTCTGTTTCTCAATCTGATCTCCCTCTCCCTCCCTTTGACAACCGCGGCGAACTCTGCTGCCTCATCAGTTTGACTTTTCTGTCGTTCCGAACATCACTACCGTACTGCATATCAATGCCCTCTCAACTCTCTAAACATCTTATAGGCTTTCCTTGTATTCCAACTTTCATTACCAACCTTCATTACCTAATTTTGTGACCTAGTTATCTCTCAAAATTACAAAATGTGTTATATAAACTTAGACACGCGTTAGTTCACGTTGCGTCCACTTTTCGATCACAAGCACTATTGAATCTACAGCACCACTTACTCGGTCACCTCTTCCGAAATTCCAACGTTAATCAATATGCTATGCTTGCGGTATCCCACCCCACAGACCAACACGCACCCAAATCCTCATGGACATACACACGGATGCACTTACACAATCCATATTGCTTCTCTTTATTACTGTATTTTCTTTCGCAAGCTGGGTTCTTGTCACCTCGACTCTTAATTTTCTTTCCATTTCTCTCCTTCATACGTTCTCTTTCTTTTTTTCTTTCTTCCATTATACCGCATTCTACCTATACCGTCTTCCCAGTGAACAGTTTATAAAATTTTCCTTCAAATTAAATACTTTTAAATCTCCTCTTTTCAACCTCTCGCTTGTATTTTTGAACATACTATTCTATTTTTCTCGTTCAACTTATTACACAAACACGCAGAAACAAAGACACTATATCGTTAGCCGTTGTTACAACCACTGTTTCGTGAGATGGTCTGTCTCCTCCCTCCCCCCTCTCTCTCTCTCTTCTGTTCGCCTGTCCTATTCCACTTCCACTGACTACATAAGACGGTGCATCTCGCACACAAGATACACCGTGCTCTATTCCTGATATTCACTATAGTGGTCTCTCCCGTACCTCTGATAACACTCGCTATCTGTTGGTAGCGAACCAGCTATGTTTCATTTTTATCGCCTGATAAATAATTATTATTCCAACACACACTACTTTGTTGTACATTTTTGCTCCGGTTCTTCTTCTTTATTTTCCACTCTCTCTCGTCATAACCCATTCGACCTCTGAGATTGTTGTCTCACAAGCATCGCTGTGCTCTTTACGCTATATTCATACTGTTTTCTTTGACTTTCTTTCTAACACACTAGCCAACTCCGGGTTCTGAAGCTATCGTTCTATCTCACCCCAACCTATTACACATGCACAGTGTCACGAGGGCAGTATATTCTCACGAGTTTTTTGAATGTTTTTGCCCGAACTCTCCACTTTTCTCTTCCGACTCCTTCCTTTTATCCCACTATATCTTTATCACGCTCTCTCTTTCTCTCTGCCCTCACCCACACCATTACCCTTCTTCATTCTCTACGGATGCTATTTATTGTTTCCATACTCTCTTTCTTTCGCGATCTATCAAAGTCCAACCTACCATGCTCCATTTTGTCCTCCAACCTATTGCGCGAACACCACACACACACACACACACACACACAGACAGCTCCACACACATCCACACAATTTTGTCCCGATGATACCGCGCACCCCTACGCCAGCTTAATACTTTTTTTCGTCGACTCTCTTTCCCACTCACCGACTAGTTCTCTCTCTCTCTCTTTCTCTCCCCCCTCTCTGCTCTCATACCCCATTTCACCTCCGCCGTCCTCTCGCCGGACGCTGTTTGCTGTCTCGTGGGATTCTCTCCGCCCGATGGCGCTGCAGCGCGTTGCAGGTGTTCTCCCAACCGCAGCGCCGACCTGCGGTGGAGTTTATTCTTTAATGGCATTCCAGCAAATTGCAGAACCTCTCATTTTTTACGTGGATGCAGGAGACTGTCCGCACGCTCGTAATGAGAAAGAGAGCAAGGGAAAGAGAACAGGGACACTACACGAGAGTGTGCTCAGGATTAAACAAATGCAGGGTTTAGAAGAGTACGTATAAGGTTGGAAAACTGTTTAGAAACACGCCATATATTTCGAGATTGCTGTGTATCGAAAATTATAATCGAATTTTGGTTTAATTGTTTACAATTTAAAATATATCTGACATCGGGAACATATGTCTGGACAAAGACAGTCCCATTCTGTGGACATATAATAATTAATTTTCAAATTTATTCAAATAATTTTCGATGTGGTCCTCAGTCCCGTGGTATAAAATACAGGTACTCATTTATTAAGTATACCGTGGTGTGTAAATGGAAAAAATCAAAGAACACACCAAACCACCCAGCAGTACAGTCGACCAACTCGACAAGCCTTTTTTAAAATCCTTTTGTTTTGTAAGAACATTAGAATGTGGGAAAATTAAATTTGCTTTCCCCTAGAAAGGATTTGCAAGTAGAAAATTAAAATTTTTATTCCTTGGAAATTGATGACAGGACTGGTGCATCAGGTAAGGCTCATCTTGTCATTTTTATTAGAGACGTTGACTCTGCATTTGATGTCTCTGAAGAAATTTATATTTGGTTCCTTTAGAATACATGGCTAAACCAATAAAATTGTATGAAACAACAAAAATCATATCTGAGCCATTTCCCACATTATATAATAGTCATATCTAGTTGAGCTACTAATGGCGGCCCTTCAATAGTTGGCAAAAAATTCTAGTAATAAAGGAAAAGGTATAGTTATACATTAATAAAACGTGAAGAAATTTCTAATAGGAATGCAATTTTGATGAAATACAAATGCATCGTATATTTCGTACTAATGTTGCATGTGCGAAAAATATTAAAACGGAAAATGAGATGTCAACTGTTATCAAAATTGTGATTTGTATTCGGCAGTATTTCAGATATTTCGCAATGGCATTGATGCGGATTACGGATATGTAATAGTATATTCACTACAGCAATGCCCAAATATGCAATGGCAATAATTACTTCAAGTAAATAGGATTGTAATTAGAGGCAAAATGTTAAAACGTTTACCATTGACAAAATAAAATTAAATATTTTGTATATTCACAAGAAAAATCTGACCCAGAACTTGAAATTGAAATGGGGACGACAGATGTTTTCTGATTAACAAAACACTAAAATTATTTAAACATTAAAATTCGGAATGGAAATAAACTTCTGTGTAATACTATTCTTCAATAATTCAATTCTTCAATAATTATTATTTTATTGATTATTCTTTAATAATTATTATTTACATATACGATTTTAAAGAACACAACTGTATTTTGAGTAAAGTTTCCCAAATGTTTTTTCCACTCTTGTACGCAAATTATAAGGATAGTTATGTAATCTGTTACAGCTCAAAGGTACTACTACTTTCCAAAATAACTCTAAAATTTAGAATAAAAAATTAATAAATCAAAAAGGAAAGAGAAATAAGTATGTTTTGATATTATTAACAAGGGATTCTTACTGATCCTCAATTTGTTGAACAAATGAAGTTGTAAAGAAATTCAATTACACTTTCTTGAACAAACGTTCTTTTTTTGCATTATAGTAATATTCCGGAAAAGCGACGAAGTCATCGCTCAGTCAGTAACAGAGGGTGGAGGGCGTCCGCGCAGATGACACGCGAGGCAAGAGCGAACAGTGGGGAGGACGAAGACTGAGGCCGCGGAAAATGGGTGGATGGTGAGGATGTGATATGGATAACCAAACGTCGATGTTAGCAAACAACGAAATATTCCCTAGAACAAAATGTAAAGTAAATGTAAAAAAAAATGTATAGTAAAATTAGAACATCGATGTTAAAAATTCATTGACAAAAATCCATCGAAGATTTTCAACATCGATGTTTTCAGACTGGAGGAGTAACCTAAAGTGAAGAAGAGGAAATGCAAGGGTACGGAGGTCATCTCGGGGATCAGAGTTTGGTCGGTGAAGGTAGTATAAACAGCGATCCTTCGGTGCCAACATGTGAACAAAAGTGTTACAATCAGTTATTATTTCGTATTTCAACTTTTACTGTGTTGCGATTATGGGAATATTTCGATCAGGAATAATACATCGTGAAAGAAAATATCATCGATGTTCAAAAAACATCGGTGTTTATACATCGATGTTTAAAACATCGTGATCGTCACACAGCGTTCCTTCGGTTCCAACACGTGAACAAAAGAGTTACAATCAGTTATTACTTCGTATTTTAGCTTTTAATGTGTTGCGATTATGGGAATATTTTGTTCTGGAACAAAACATCGGAAAAGAAAATAACATCGATGTTAAAAAAATACGTGTTTATACATCGATGTTTTCTAGAAAACATCGATTTTTTGTAATCATCGTCATCAATGTCGCATTCCCAGTGGGTGCTGGTGTTGGTGCAAGGGAGATAGGACACATGAGTAGCCTGGGAGCTCTTGGGAAGAGCAAGCCATGGAAGTGACGTGGAGAGCTGTGGACTTTCAGCGTTGTAGTGGTTTAGAGAGGGAGTGTTTTAGAGAGGGAGTGTGGTTTAGAGAGGTAGTGGTCTAGAGAGGGAGTGGTGATGGTGGAAACGGGGTGGGTGAGGGAGGAGTGGAAAGTGAGCGGTGGGCGTGGGGTAACAGGCGGTGCTCGTGGTGGGGCCACGGGTGGGGAGGCGGGGGGCTCGCGCAGCAGCCACGCGGAGGGCAGCTGAGCCCTGACTCGCCCTGCCGAGTTAATCAAGCGGGTTTGTTGTCGTATTATGACAGTTCGGGCCCCGCCTCCTCAAACACACACGGTCGCGTGCGCGTCCACACACGAACGCACCACGCGCGCCCGTCCGTGCACCCGGGATGTGTGTGCTTGCGTCTGCTGAATAGCCGGTCGCGGATCCGGTTGGTCGAGGGCGGGGTCGGGGGAGGGTTGGGCAGCAGTGGCGGCGGCGGATGGAGAAGGGACGGCAGAGGACGGGTGAAAGGAGGGGACGGAGCAGCGACATGGCAACGGATAGTGCATGGCAAGAGTGGATGGCGTGGGGGCGTCGGGGTGGATGAGCAGGTGGAGGTTGAGGATCGTCAGAGACGGCAGAGGGCGGCGGAATGTATAAGCGTGGGGGCTGTGCATGGGCGGGGATGACGAGGTAGTGAGGTGGCGTGGCGCTAAGATGGGAGACAATGGTAGTTGTGTCGGGGTTGAACAGCAGGGGTTGTCAAGGAGAGAGAACATGGCTGCGGAGCGGCAGATGCGTGGATGTAGCAGCAACGGGAGGCGGCTCCAGGGGTAGGAGGGGCCGGGAAGGTGGCAAGATGAAACGATAGTGGGATTGGAATGGAGGGTGTTGTGAGAGAAAGGGACATTTGGGAGCGGCAGGAGGAGCGGATGTAGAATTGACCGCGGGGGTGTCGAGTTGAGATAGGAGGGAGTTTGGACACGGCAGAGGCCTCTGTGGCGGAATTGCCGGAGACGGCTGAGACTGGGAAGGTGGCTGAGGCTACGGATGAGGCGGCGGCAGTGTCGGAGAGAAGGGGGCGAGATGCGGTGGTGGCTGGGAGGCGGTGGGTGCGGTGTGAGACCAGTGCGCTCATGTAGATAGCAGCATGGACGGCTTCTCGTGGTTAGTGGTCAGTCGTGCGATGTAATTTACGTCTAAATATTTGCTGTCGCTCGGATGAGATTAAGTGCAGCCCTTTTGCAGAAAACAAACACCCACTGATCGTCTTCAAACGACGCCGCCTGTTTTTGGCGAAGATGATTTGCCCTCGAGGTTCATGATGGGGAAGATAATGGAATGAGACAACTTCTGGGAAAATAGAGCAAGTGTTTTAATTGACAAAAAATGCTATTCAGTACGTTTCATTGTGCAATATTTATGTTTTCATTTTTTCTGATACAATACTAATCGTATGGTATGGTGGGGGTAGCTCTAGCAATAGGTAAAATAAAGTGAAACCAACGACCCGGAATTATATTACTTAGACTGACACTATGCAGAAAATGGAAGACCGAGACAAGGCCAGGTGGATTCGAGGCGCGCAAAATAGAATTGCCCTTAACAGAAGTATTCTCACGACCAGAAAATATTCACATAAAAAATCGCATTAAGGAAGGGAAGAGTCAATTCTCTTTTATCTTAGGGACTTTAAAACCACATTACAACCAGCCGATTAGCAGGCCAACTAGCAGATTACAAGTAAGGAGGTAAATAAAAACAATACCTATCTCATGACAACTTAAAACATTCGATGCAAAGGTGACCGTGAACAGTAGTTTTGAAGGGAAAGTTGCAAAATAAAAATAGAAAATTATTTTATGGACATGACATAATACGCTTTACAGTGTATATATTTAGTAAACACCTACCGCACCTATTTTCCCTTATCTCAAAGAATTTGGTTTTGCTGAGGTGGTTCATTCGACTAATCATATAGTTTTTAAGAAACACTTTTTAAGAGGTTATCTCCCGGGAAGAAACGGGAAAATATTATGTTCATCCGTCCGTCCATCCGTTCGTCCATCCGCCCATTCACCCGCCCTTCCGTCCATCCATCCGTCCGTCCGTCCATCCGTCCGTCCATCCGTCCGTTCATCCGTCCATCCGTCCATCCGTCCGTCCGTTAGGATAATCTTCTAGTATATCCCAATACACAAACGAAACATCACCTGGCATTACCATTAGTAACCAACAGTGTGCCAGGAATTCCGTTTGAGAATTAAATTTTAGACGCACTTTAAATGCCACATTGGCTGAGCCGCATGCATTTAAGTGACCTGAATATGGAAACCGTTTTACCTTCTTTAATTCTTAATAATTAAATTTAATGAGATATTGAGTATAATAAATTATTTAAAAAATGTATATGATTCCACCGAAGCAATGTTTTATTCCATTGTAAAATACACAATTACTGCAATACTTACTATCCGTGAACACTAAACATACGACGCTGTGGTTCATATGAAATTATTTGTTTGCTCGCTGAATGCTAATTTGCTACCGCTTCTCATTCACATCGTCACTTGTTTCCTTTCACTGAACAACCATTCAAATAGCGAGCTCTTTCCCGTTTTAGCAGTCTCTTCATCGTGAGACCTGCTTTGTGGCAACAGCTACACGTATATCTGCATTCATCGCGAAGGAGAGATATGACATGGATATAAGCTGAAAGAAAGTCGGTATTCAAAGCGCGCACAGTTCAAACGAAGCTTCAGAAACTCGACTGATGAGGGCCTTTACTATGAGTACGCACAAGGCTTCACTCCCTCTATACCATTTCGCAAGTTGTACAAGTTCTTTAGGTTGGTTTTCAGCTGCCAGAGTTTTGGTATAATTATTTTTCATGTATTCATAATGATATCATTTTTATGTTTTATTGATATTGTATTTTATTAATATTGTGTTTCTCCATTCTGTCAAGTGAAAAAAATTACGAGGACTTCGGAAAAGTGAAAAATCTGATTGATAAATTCCGTAAATCCATTAATGTCTTATAGAGATTATTGCATTTTTAGATAACAATGGAGAGTTATTAATGTGAACTCATTTTTATATGATTCGCTATTTTTAATTTATTGGTGTACTAAATTTTATTTTCCTCTTGTTTGTTGCTTTTTTTCTTAATCTCTGAGGGTTAAGGCACGTACAATTCTTTTAACACAATAGATTTTAGTATACTGTGGACTTCATAAAGGACGTATATCGTTCATACATTATTTTTCCAATATGCATGAAGCGGCTTGCTTTTATCCTTCCCATTGTCTGTAATTTCAAACAAACAATTCCGAATCAAACAACTGCAATGGGCAACACCTTTTTACTTCCTGTTATTTGTAGAACACAGTGGTGGGAGTTGTATATGTAATATAGATTTCCTGATAATTCCGAAAAAGTGGACTTCCTTGTTCTTATACATAGTATATTATTTTCTCGCATACGTATTCTTATGAAAATCCACGTCCGTCTATCCCTGTCTGTGAAAAGATTTAGCGCGTAAACTGCACTAAGATTATTTTCCCAAAATGAATATTTTCCGTTTCATCGGTCTTGATTCGAGGACCAACGAATTTAAAACGATTTTTTAAAAATTTGTATAGGGGGTGCTTTTTATAAAGGTCCTAGGGCATTTTCAATATTTCCTGAAACGGCACTGGATGAGATTAGTTCAGAGTCATCATTGGAGCGGCTCCTGCTGTCACTGGAGCGTCATTGACCAGGAGGTCTTAGACTTGGAGTCCCAGTAGCGAATCTTCAACCTCAGCCTAGATAGAATGCAGCCTCTACCTGGAATTCTAGCAACCTACTACTCTACTCAGTAATTTTCTTTGGTTCCTTCGATCAATGGTCGATCAAGCAAAATGTCGACGCAGAACTTCAACAATTGCTTCAAAAACCGCGCGCTATCTTCGCCTTATCTTTCTTGTCCTATACGTTCTCAAATACGTGCACTACATTACGACATGTGTCGGGAAACTAATAGGAGTTAATGTCTTATACTAGTTGAACCGGTGTTCCGCTGGAGGAGACACCCGGAGCGGCAAATTCCCTCAAATCGACGTGAGTTTTGTGGTGTAATGGTTAACGACGATCCAAGTTCGTGAGTACAAACCCGATCAAAACCAAGGATTTATATGAGAAAAAAAATCGTACACATTTCTTCGGAGAGGAAGTAAAGATATCTGCCCCATGTCGCTTTACTGCATGTAAAAGATTCTCAAGCCCGAAAGAAGACAATGAGCTAAATTCAACCCGCCTGATCCGTCACCCGAGTGACACCTTTCTCCTCCAGTTAGCGGCCACATACAGCAAAGCGTGATTGCGTGTTTCCGGCTGACGTGGAAGGGCGGTGTGAGAAGCACGCGGCGAGGGGGCGGGACGGGTGTTGGAGCAGCGGCTGCGGAGCACCAACGCCAACCGCCGAGGCCGTCGATGGCGAGGGCTCCTCGTGAAGCGACAGAGCGCTTGTGGAGCGGGACGGGCTGATCTATTAGCGACTCGAGTGTGTGCTCAGCGAGAGCCCTTCCACACAGGCGCGAAATGGCACGGCCCAACTCCCCAATGCAGCACGCCCCGCTGTTTTGCCGCTCTCTGCGTGCCCTGGCCCGCGCCCTCGCGCTTCGCCCTGCCCTATTTTGTGCTGCGTTCCTCAGCCCCCCCCAAAGTGACCCATCCTTCTGCCTCACCTGCCGTTTCCGTTTCGTCTTGCGCAATCCCCGTCCCGTTTCGTCTTGTCTCTCTTTTCTCTCTATATGTATCGTATTGTATCGATGTATGTTATCGTATCATATGATATTGTATTGCATCGATCGTATTGTATCGAATCGTTTATATGATATTGTATTGCATCGTATCGTATGGTATCATATTCGAATGTATCGTATTGTATCGATCTTAACTTCCCGTGCCGTCCCGTCCCGCCTGGCCCCGTCTCGTCCCGTCACATTCACGGCTCGTCTTGTCTTGCTTCGTCCGCCCTGCCCGTCCCATCCCGTCCCGTACCATTACGTTTCGTCTCGTCCTTTCTGTCCCGTCGCGTACCTCTTTCCGTTTCGTACCGCCCCTCTGGTCCCGTCTCGTAGCATCTTATTCTGTCTCGTCCGTTCTACCCTGACTCGTCCCGTTTTTCCCGTCCCGTCTCGTTTCGTCCGTCCCGTCCCGCCCCGTCTCGTTCTGTCTCGACCTTTCTCCCCACGTAGTCGAACCTGCAAGCAAAAACCTTCCGCTGCGCGCCCTTTTGTCTATACGCACCCACTTCATATCTGTGTCCCTCACAGAGCCCCCTACAAATACACCTCTGTGGTGCAACTGCTTAGACGCACCGTGGCCTCTTGACAATGTGCACAGGCGAATCGAACGTCCGCGACCTAGTACGGCGTGGCCAATAGAACATCCCTGGTAGTAAATGCCGTCGTGACGTGTAATATGTGAAAGAAAAATTTTAAAGACTGGTGTACATTATTGACGGTTATGTATATATCACTTTTTTTAACGTCCACTTCGATTCAGCTGATAATTATCAGAAGTGTCACCTCTACGAGTATTAAGCAGGGTTATTTAAAGACATTCCGTAAGTGGGAAGATAGAATAAAAGTAAGACGAAAGACACGTTAAATGACGACGAAAGACAAAAATGAAAATCAAAGACGAATAAAAAGATGAAAGAGTGAACAGTTTTACGACTAAGCTAGCACCTCAATTTACGGTCACGTCATTGAACGGCCTCCTTCACTAAAATAGTGCAAATTAAGATTTTACTTGGATATTTAAAATAGATTACAAAAGAAAACTTAAAATTTTGAAGCGTTAAGAAATGTAAGTTATATCGATTTAAGAAAAAATATATTTTGCATGGTTAAGATAGGTGAAAATGTTAAAAATATTTCGAATAAAAGAAGGTATTGACAAATATGAAATAGAGTTTTTAAACACTTTACTGTATTTTACGCTTTTGGTGCAGGAAAAGTAAAAAACAGTTTTTGGTTTAAATAATACGAATTTTAGAATGCAGATACATTACTTTCAACCATAATATACAAGCATTAAACCATTTTCAAGATTTTAGATAGATCAAGATTAGATATTGCAGATGAAAACCCATGTATTTAATATCATAATAATAATAATAGTAATACTAATAATATATAATAATAATAATAATAATATGTCAGCCGACATTTATTTCCTGTGCTTCCCAAGGATAAAAGAACAATTAATATTCTGCACAATGTTGTTCCCATTAATTATAAACAAACTAGTAATAGTAGCAAATACACAGTTCACACACACGGAATTTATATTACATAAATGTTCTTAGCTATTAATTATTCCAGTTTGAAAATAATAAAACCTTTAGCATGCAATTTAAACATGTTGAAATGTAACAAATTGAAGAATCATAACACTTTACAATATAAATTGCAAGAATTGACAAAACTATAAAGAAACGCACCAAAATTTCTGGTCGACCTCTATCCAGGTTCAGAAACTCTTTAAGATGATGCATGCGTTCACAAAGACATTATCATCCATACTGCACGCCCACACGCAATAGAGTAATATATTGCGTTGAATATTCTGCTACCCATTGATCCGTTCGCGAGATGTCCAATGATCTCAACTTAGCTCCTCTGCGACATTAAATGCGAATTCAGGGGAGGTTATCATCGGATTGAAATCCATTTAGCCCAGGTGTGTCTGCGTTGATTCGATTATCGGCCTCCCGCCAGCACGAGATCGTCCATTGAGGGGCTTTGGATGTTCGGATTATCGTGCTGCAACTCACTAACCACATCTGCTGTACGCCAGTCACATCCGAAAGCTGGAATTTTTACCTCCTCAATAGATGCTATTGAATGATGTAATGCTATTGCCAAGAATTCTAACGTAAAATTGTAATAATTGACAAATATTGCAGTAATAATACTCATTTTTGAACAGTGGGTACTGTTTAATATTTTCGTAGCGGTTCGTGGTAGTTCGTAACATGCATTAAAATCCAAATAATAGTATGATTATTACATGTAATAAGAAATTGTTACTTGTTTATTTATTTTGGAAACTTAAACGCAAATTAACGTTTAAAACATTCATATATTCTTAGGAAACTTTAATAAAATCGATAATATCAACAACTTATGACGGAAAACGATACCGAAACGGAATGAAGCACGCGGCAAGACCAGTCATGTGTTCGTGAATCTTGGCATGTTATTGGTTACACGCGGCAATGTACTTCATCGCTTACAACAACTCTGGGACATATTGCATTTTGCCTAACCTCGTATATTACTGTTAAATTATAAACGATGTATTTAATTTACTCCTAACATCTGGTCGAAGATACAGCTGACGGTCATTTTGTATTACTGCAATGGATGTAACTCATTTTTTTGTTCTCGATGTATTTGTTCGTTTTTTGCATGAATTGCTCCTCAACTGATCTGGAGTTTCTAAATGGGTAAAGAATATTCAACAGTAAACTTAACTTTTAAATCACACTAACAAAAAATAGTGTATCTAGTACTTGTCACATTGTTAAGTTCAAAAAATTAGGTTCATTTTGTTGGTGTTCATTAAATTACAAAAAATTCCAATATTTTAAACACAAAAACAGCATGACTTTTTAATCACGTTACAATTAAAATGCACTTGTAACCTAATATTGAAAAGAAAAATATTCCTTTCATGTAGTAAATCGTAGTTAATAGCCCATCTGATATGATTAACATACTTTAAGACGCAATTACAGACATTCCATGTACTAAAAACAAACCTATAAGCTCTCAATTCGAAAACATCCAAAGATTTCAATTGACCGCTCTAGGCTGGCGGCACAAAGCGTGTTA
>BOPP01000013.1:5680926-5699398 GCA_017312745.1 Gryllus bimaculatus
GCCCTGTGGCGAAACGCCAGTGACGGTTGAGACTGGAAGGTGGCTGAGGCTACGATGAGGCGGCGCAGGTCGGGGAAAGGGGGCGAGATGCGGTGGTGGCTGGGAGGCGGTGGGTGCGGCGTGAGACCAGGGCGGTCATGTAGATAGCAGCAAGGACGGCTTCTCGTGGTTATTGGTCAGTCGTGCGATGTAATTACGTCCAAATATTTGCTGTCGCTCGGATGAGATTAAGTGCAGCCCTTTTGCAGAAACCAAACACCCCCACTGACCGTCTCAAACGACGCCGCCTGATTTTGGCGAGAGATGATTTGCCTGAGTTTCATGTTGGGGAAGAGAATGGAATGAGACAACTGTCTGGGAAAATAGAGCATAGTGTTTTAATTGACAAAAATGCTATTCAGTATGTTTCATTTGTGTAATATTTAGTGTTTTCATTTTTTCTGATATATTACTATCGTATGGTATGGTGGGGGTAGCTCTAGCAATAGGTAAAATGAAGTGAAAATCACGACCCGGAAATTATATTACTTAGCACGACACTATGCAGCAAATGGAAGAACGAGACAAGGCCAGGTGATTCGAGGCGCGCAAATAGAATTGCCTTAACAGAAGTATTCTCAGACCAGAAAATATTCACATAAAAATACGCATTAAGGAAGGGAAGAGTGAATTCTCTTTATCTTTAGGACTTTAAAACCACATTCCAACCAGCCGATTAGCAGGCCAACTAGCAGATTACAATAAGGAGGTAAAATAAACAATACCTATCTCATGACAATTAAAACATCGATGCAAAGGTGGCCGTGAACAGTGGTTTTGAAAGGACAGGTTGCAAAATAAAATAGGAAATTATATAATGGACATGACATAATACGCTTTACATGTGTATACAGTTGTAAAACCCCTACTACAACCTATTTTCCCTTATCTCAAAGAATTGGTTTTGCTGAGGTAGTCCATTCGACTAACATATAGTTTTTAAGAAACACTTTTTTAAGAGGTTATCTCCCATTATTAAATATTATGTTCATCCGTCCGTCATCCGTTCGTCCATCCGCCCATTCACCCGCTCTTCCGTCCATCCATCGTCCGTCCGTCCGTCCATCCGCCCGTCCATCCGTCGTCATCCGTCCGTCCATCCTTCCGTCCCTCCGTCGTCGTCCATCCGTCCATCCGTCCATCCGTCCATCGTCCATCCGTCCATTCCGTCCATCCGTCCATCCGTCCATCCCATCCGTCCATCGTCCATCCGATCATCTGTCCGTCCGTTTGGATAATGTTCTAGTATATCCAATACACAACGAAATATCACCTGGCATTACCATTAGTAAACCAACAGTGTGCCAGGAATTCCGTTTGAGACATAAATTTTAGACGCACTTATAAATGTCACATTGCTGAGCGCATGCTTTAAGTGACCTGAAATATGGAAACCGATTTACCTTCTTTAATACTTAATAATTAATTTAAAGCTTTAAAAAATATTTTATCAACCTCCTTCTGTTGGGCTCTATGACGAGCGTATGAAAATAAAAGCTAGTGAACCCATCGTTTCCCTTTTTTATTCAAATATCAAAGAGATATGAGATAATAAAATTATTTAAAAAAGTATATGATTCCACGAAGCAATGTTTTATCCATTGTAAATATACACAATTACTGCATATAGTACTATCCATGAACACTAAACATACGACGCGCTGTCGGTTTCATATGATGAAATTATTTGTTGTCTCGCTGAACAATCTAAGTGCAAAGCCGCTCTTCTATAAATCGAACACTTGTTTCCTTCACTGAACAGACCATTCAAATAGCGAGCTCTTCCGTTTAGCAGTCTCTTCATCGTGAGACCTGCTTGTGGCAACAGCTAACGTATATCTGCATTCATCGCGAAGGAGAGATATACATGGATATAAGCTGAAAGAAAGTCGTATTCAAAGCGCGCACAGTTCAAACTAAGCTTCAGAAACTCGACTGATGAGGGCCTTTACTATGAGTAACGCAAAGGCTTCAACTCCCTCTATACATAATTTCGCAAGTTGTACAAGTTCTTTAGGTTGGTTTTCAGCTGCCAAGTTTTTGGTATAATTATTTTTCATGTATTCATAATGATATCATTTTTATGTTTATTGATATTGGTATTTATTAATATTGTGTTTCTCCATTCTTGTCAAGTGAAAAAATTACGAGGACTTCGAAAAGTGAAAAATCTGATTGATAAATCCGTAAATCCATTAATGTCTTATAGAGATTATTGCATTTTTAGATAACAATGGAGAGTTATTATGTGAACTCATTTTATATGATTCGCATTTTTAATTTATTGTGTACTAAATTTTATTTCCTCTTGTTTGTTGCTTTTTTTCTAATTCTGGGGTTAAGGCACGTACAATTCTTTAACAAAATAGATTTAGTATACTGTGGACTTCATACAGGACGTATATCGTTCATACATTATTTTTCCAATATGCATGAAAGCGGTTTGCTTTTATCCTTCCCATTGTCTGTAATTTCAAATCAAACAATTCCGAATCAAACAACTGCAATGGGCAACACCTTTTTACTTCCTGGTATTTTGTAGAACAGAGTGGTGGGAGTTGTATATGTAATATAGATTTCCTGATAATTCCGAAAAAGTGGACTTCCTTGTTCTTATACATAGTATATTATTTCTCGCACTACGTTATTCTTATGAAAATTCACGTCCGTCTATCCTGTCTGTGAAAAATTTACGCGTAACTGCACTAGATTATTTCCCAAAATGAATATTTTTCCGTTTCATCGGTCCTGATTCGAGGACCAACGAATTTAAAACGATTTTTAAAAATTTGTATAGGGGGTGCTTTTTATAAAGCCCTAGGGCATTTTCAATATTTCCTGAAACGGCACTGGATGGATTAGTTCAGAGTCATCAATTGGAGCGGCTGCTGCTGTCACAGGAGCGTCATTGACAGGAGGTTCTAGATTTGGAGTCCGGTAGCGAATCTTCAACCTCAGCCTAGATAGAAAGCAGCCTCTACCTGGAATTCTAGCAACTACTACTCTACTCAGTAATTTTTTGGTTCCTTCGATCAATGGTCGATCAAGCAAAATGTCGACGCAGAACTTCAACAATTGCTTCAAAACCGCGCGCCTATCTTCGCCTTAATCTTTTGCTGTCCTATACGTTCTCAATACGTGCACTACATTACGACATGTGTCGGGAAACTATAGGATTTAATATCTTATACTAGTTGGGGCGGTGTTCCGCTGGAGGAGACACCCGGAGCACCAATTCCCTCAAATCGACGTGAGGTTTGTGGTGTAATGGTTAACGACGATCCAGTTCGTGAGTACAAACCCGATCAAACCAAGGATTTATAAGAGAAAAAATCGTAAACATTTCTCGGAGGGAAGTAAAGATATCTGCCCATGTCGCTTTACTGCATGTAAAGATTCTCAATCCCGAAAGAAGACAATGAGCTATTCAACGCCGCCTGATCCGTCACCCGAGTGCCACCTTTCTCCGCCAGTTAGCGGCCACATACAGCAAAGCGTGATTGCGTGTTTCCGCTGACGTGGAAAGGGCGGTGTGAGAACACGCGGCGGGGGCGGACGGGTGTTGGAGCAGCGGCTGCGGAGCACCAACGCCAACCGCCGAGGCCGTCGACGGCGAGGGCTCCTCGTGAAGCGACAGAGCGCTTGTGGAGCTGGACGGGCTGATCTATTAGCGACTCGAGTGTGTGCTCAGCGAGAGTCCTTCCACACGCGCGCGAAATGGCACGGCCCAACTCCCCAATGCAGCACGCCCCGCTTTGCCGCTCTCTGCGTGCCCTGGCCCGCGCCCTCGCGCTTCGCCCTGCCCTATTTTGTGCTGCCGTTCCTCAGCCCCCCCCCACAAGTGACCCATCCTTCTGCCTCACCTGCCGTTTCCGTTTCGTCTTGCCGCAATCCCCGTCCCGTTTCGTCTTGTCTCTCTTTTCTCTTCTCATATTGTATCGTATTGTATCGAATCGTATGTTATCGTATCATATGATATTGTATTGCATCGTATCGTATTGTATCGAATCGTATTATATGATATTGTATTGCATCGTATCGTATGGTATCATATTCGTAATGTATCGTATTGTATCGAATCTTAACTTCCCGTGCCGTCCCGTCCCGCCTGGCCCCGTCTCGTCCCGTCACATTCACGGCTCGTCTTGTCTTGCTTCGTCCCGCCCTGCCCCGTCCCATCCCGTCCCGTACCATTACGTTTCGTCTCGTCCTTTTCTGTCCCGTCGCGTCACCTCTTGTTCCGTTTCGTACCGTCCCCTCTGGTCCCGTCTCGTAGCATCTTATTCTGTCTCGTCTCGTTCTACCCTGACTCGTCCCGTTTCTTCCCGTCCCGTCTCGTTTCGTCCCGTCCCGTCCCGCCCCGTCTCGTTCTGTCTCGACCTTTCTCCCCACGTAGCGACACCTGCAAGCAAAACCTTCCGCTGCCGCGCCCTTTTGTCTATACGCACCCACTCATATCTGTGTTCCCTCACAGAGCCCCTACAAATACACCTCTGTGGTGCACTGCTTAGACGCACCGTGGCCTCTTGACAATGTGCACGGCGAATCGAACGTCCGCGACCTAGTACGGCGTGGCCAATAGAACATCCCTGGGTAGTAAATGCCGTCGTGACGTGTAATATGTGAAAGAAAAATATTTAAAGATCTGGTGACATTATTGACGGTTATGTATATATCACTTTTTTTAACGTACACTTCGATTCAGCTGATAATTATCAGAAGTAGTCACCTCTACGAGTATTAAGCAGGGTTATTTAAAGACATTCCGTAAGTGGGAAGATAGAATAAAAAGTAAGACGAAAGACACGTTAAATGACGACGAAAGACAAAAATGAAAATCAAAGACGAATAACAAAGATGAAAGAGTGAACAGTTTTAACGACTAAGCTAGCACCTCAATTTAGCGGTCACGTCATTTGGACGGTCTCCTTTCATAAAATAGTGGCAAAATTAGATTTTACTTGGATATTTAAAATAGATTACAAAAGAAAACTTAAAATTTTGAAGCGTTAAGAAATGTAAGTTTATATCGATTTAAGAAAAAAATATTTTGCATGGGTAAGATAGGTGAAAATTTAAAAATAATTTCGAATAAAAGAAAGGGTATTGACAAATATTGAAATAGAGTTTTTAAAACACTTTACTGTATTTTACGCTTTTGGTGCAGGAAAAGTAAAAAACAGTTTTTGGTTTAAATAATACGAATTTTAGAATGCAGATACATTACTTCATTTCAACATAATATACAAGCATTAAACCAATTTTCAAGATTTAGATAGATCAAGATTAGATATTGCAGATGAAAACCCATGTATTTAATATCAATAATAATAATAATAATAATAATAATAATAATAATAATAATAATGTCAGCCGACATTTATTTCCTGTGCTTCCCAAGGATAAAAGAACAATTAATATTCTGCACAATGTTGATTCCCAATTATTATAAAACAAACTAGTAATAGTAGCAAATACACAGTTCACACACACGGAATTAATATTACATAAATGTTCTTAGCTATTAATTATTCCCAGTTTGAAAATAATAAAACCTTTAGCATGCAATTTAAACATGTTGAAATGTAACAATATTGAAGAATCATAACACTTTACAATATTAATTGCAAGAATTGACAAAACTATAAAGAAACGCACCAAAACTTTCTGGTCGACCTCTATCCAGGTTCAGAAACTCTTTAAGATGATGCATGCCTTCACAAAGACATTAGTCATCCATACTGCACATCCCCACACGCAATAGAGTAATATATTAGCGTTGAATATTCTGCTACCCATTGATCCGTTCGCGAGATGTCCAATGATCTCAACTTAGCTCCTCTGCGACATAAATGCGAATTCAGGGGAGAGATTATCATCGGATTGAAATCCATTTAGCCCAGGTGTGTCTGCGTTGATTCGATTATCGGCCTCCCGCCAGCACGAGATCGTCCATTGAGGGGCTTTGGATGTTCGGATTATCGTGCTGCAACTCACTAACCA
This sequence comes from Gryllus bimaculatus, assembly GCA_017312745.1. NCBI lineage: Eukaryota > Metazoa > Arthropoda > Insecta > Orthoptera > Gryllidae > Gryllus > Gryllus bimaculatus. The sequence goes on from BOPP01000013.1 coordinate 5,686,969, forward strand.
CATCTGCTGTACGCAGTCACATGCCGAAAGCTGGAATTTTTACCTCCTCAAATAGATGCTATTGAATGATGTAATGCTATTGCCCAAGAATTCTAACTTAAAATTGTAATAATTGAACAAATATTCAGTAATAATACTCATTTTTGAACAGTGGGTACTGTTTAATATTTTCGTAGCGGTTCGTAGTAGTTCGTAACATTGCATTTGAAACTCCAAATAATAGTATGATTATTACATGTAATAAGAAATTGTATACTTGTTTATTTATATTTTGGAAACTTAAACGCAATTAACGTTTAAACATTCATTATTCTTAGAAAAACTTTAATAAAATCGATAATATCAACAACTTATGACGGAAACGATACCGAAACGGAATGAAGCACGCGGCATGACCAGTCACGTGTTCGTGAAGCTTGGCATGTTATTGGCTACACGGGCATGTACTTCATCGCTTGCAACAACTCTGTGGACATATTGCATTTTGCCTTAACCTCGTATATTTACTGTTAAATTATTAACGATGTATTTAATTTTACTCCTACACATCTGGTCAGAAGATACAGCTGACGGTCATTTGTATTACTGCAATGTTAACTCATTTTTTTGTTCTCGATGTATTTGTTCGTTTTTGCATGAATGCTCCTCAACTGATCTGGAGTTTCTAAATGGGTAAAGAATATTCAACAGTAAACTTAACTTTTTAAATCAACACTAACAAAAAATAGTGTACTCTAGTACTTGTCACATTTAGTTAAGTTTCAAAAAATTAAGTTCATTTTGTTAGGTGTTCATTAAAATTACAAAAATTCCAATATTTTAAACACAAAAACAGCATGACCTTTTTAATCACGTTACAATTAAAATGCACTTGTAACCTAATATTGAAAGAACAAATATTCCATTTCATGTAGTAAATTCGTAGTTAATAGCCCATCTGATATGATTAACATACTTTAAGACGCAATTACAGACATTCCATGTACTAAAAACAAACCTATAAGTTCTCAATTCGAAAACATCCCACAAGATTTCAATTGACCGCTCTAGGCTGGAGGCACAAAGCGTGTTAGAGTTGCGCAAAATTAAAAAACCTATTTCTTCCTATTCTTCGCAAAATAAACTTGCTCGTGCTAAAAGGAAAACAGACGCGAGGAAATTCCTGAGTATCGAAAAAATACTTTGTTTATTCTGAGAGTATTTACATTCCATAGGTCAAAACTTCATGCATTCCTGATAATACCGTTGCCAACGAATTCACGAATTCTGCGAATCCCTTCGGATAATGAAAACAGGCGGACGGTACATGCGGGCGCACGTTCTTATATGCAAATCAGCTGCGGTGCAGCGTAGTCCTCCCGCCAGGGGCGCTGAAATCGCTACATGGCACACGCTTCTCTGCGCGTGCGTTCGACAACTTCCGAGAGAGAAAAGGCGCCAATGTGGAGGGAAGTTGGGATAATGTCTGGAGAAACGTGGGACTGGGTATGAAGAGGGATGAAAGAATGGTCTTGAAACGAAAGGTGTGTGAAGGAAACGTTTCAAAGGTCATGTAGGGAATTATGCAAGATATGTAACGAAGTGGGGACGAGGTGTGATTAGAAGGGAAGGGGTGTGTGGGGAAGAGAAGTGCAGTGACGAACATGCCCTAGGGGAGTGCAGACAAGTGGGGAAGGTTTGGGAAGGAAAGTTGAGAAGTGTTTAGGAGGATGGTTGAGATGGTGCGTACTTGGAGATACGTACGGGAGGTGTGGAGGGAGATGGGAGCACCCGGGTGGTATCAGAGTTACCCATGGATGTAAAGTATGTATAGTGAAGAGAGGAGATGCCTATGAAGAAGGTAAGGGGGATTTTGAAGGAGGAGGAAGTGGATAGAGGTGAAAGGGAAAGAGGTATGAAAAACTCTTAGAAAGAGAAATACATGGAATTCAAAAAGAAGATGGATAGGAAGAGTAGGATGAGATAGGCGTAGAAAGAAAAGTGGTAATAAAAGTGAGAAGTCTGATAAAAATGAAAAAAACTTGAAACGAAGAAAGACGAGTGAGAATATGGAGATGTGAGTTCTGACAGAATTCATTACAGTGATATATTACGTCAAATACGTCCGCTTACATAACTGGAATTAATTACAAGTATCTTAGTCCCAGAATCTAATATGTCTTAAAAAATCGTAATTTTCAATTGACTTTTAACTCTCTAGAAATAAAATTACAGTCTTCTTCTGAAGGGAGAATCACACATATTCGAATAATTTCTGAATTCAATGATTCCCCCAAATTCAAAAACAGAGAAGCGGTGCCATGTAATTAACGAGCCAAGCTGGAGGAATATGCAAACCGCAGCAGGGAGAAGTTTCTACAAAATTGCGAGTACAATGGTAACTCCAAAAGGGAAAAGTGCTGCGAAGGATGAGGCCACTCAAATGGGCTCCAAGCGATGCAGAGAGTGTGTGGGAGTTGGGGGCCGCGCGAGTGGGGTGGGGTGGGGGGGTCGACCGTTCAGAGTACTGTGCGCGCGACCGGCAGCAAAATATGCCGCGCGCACCACGTGTCCATAAATCCAAAATTACGTAATATGAAATTCCATTGCCTACAATGATGTCCGAAAGCCGTGAGTTCATTACGGCACGCACCTGTGCGACTCGTGTATAGTTTACACTGCCGGCCCTGGAGGCTTAAGTGGCGTGCAAGAGTAACGCGGAAGGGGGGAGGAGGAGGGAGAAGCATAAAGGCCGAGAATGATGCATGGAAAGGGCAGATTTCTGGTGGTTATGGCCAGGACAAGTGGAAGAGGAGGAAAAATCTGTCGATACTGATGGGCTGACTAAATGTGGGTATAAGAAGAGGCGAATATTGAAGACGAGGAGACAAAGAACAGGAGAGTTAAGACGGAGATAATAGTGGCTATGAGAAATCAGTATGATAGAGGTGTACTCATCGAGATAGTATACGTACATAAAAATGGTAGGGAGAGGAACTGAGTCGTTTATTTCAGAAACCCGTCAAACGCCAAATCCTCATTCCGAGAAAACTGAGAAAAAGTCTTCAATTTTATCTGATTTCAAAATATTTTAATTTATTAATTCAGTCGGTAAATGAATATGTTTCATATAAATATGCTCTAAACGATGTGTCTATCCTCTTGGAACAATAATCCGCCGCTAATGCATGTATTCCATTTTAGCGTTTGACGGGTTTCTGAAATAAACGATTCATATGTGGAAAAGGGGAGGAGAGGTGGAAAGGAAGGGGAAAAGGACGGCGATGAAAAACAAAACAGATGGAAAAAGAAATGAGAATTGGATAGTAGAAGTGAAGTACGAACAGAGGCGGGAATCGTTGAGGAGATGGAGAGGAAATGTGTGTTGAGAGGTACATAAGATAAGATAATGAAAATGCCAGTGCTACGGGGGTGTAGAAGGACAGGTTGGGAGAGGGAGAAGTCGGTAGGGCGAGGGTGAGGCAAGAATGATACACTTGTTAAAAATCAGGGGTGAAGCTAAGGGGAGAGAAGACATAAAAAATGGGTAGTAATGTGAGGGAGCACGATGTGTTAGGGACAGAAAGGTCTGATCAAGAGGCCAGAGAATGGAGGAAAGAGTTAGAATGGGGAAGGTGGGGAAATGGGGCGAAAAGAATGATAGGATTATACCTGGAAGTGCGAGGGAGAGATGCGGGAGAAGAATGGCAAAATAGGAAAAGACGGACATGGGAGATATGAAGGCGACAGCGGCATGAATAGGGAAGGGATGGGACAGAAATATACTGAGGCGAAGCATATACGGGAATTAATAGAAAATAGAAGAAGTGGGAGAGAAAGTGAGGGATATGGTAATTTGAAATGGAGAAGGCTAAGCGAGATGTGCAACCGGTAACACAGAACCGAGACTAAGAGTTCGTGGTAGAGGTATTTGCAACAATGAGCTCGCAATGAGCTCTAAGTGCACTTCGCAAGCTCGTGAACTGGCTATTTAGTGTTCGATGGGAATTAATGAACATATTAATGAATCTGACCCCCCTCAATCTGGGTCTAGACTGGACTGAAGTGCGGCAGCGGGAAATAGATATCCCATTAATCATGTTTCCCGATTTTTCCTAATTTTGATTTGTCCAAAATATTAAAGTAGTAATAATGGGTAGAGTTTGACGAAGGTAGCCTAAATAGTGTGAAATTTATCAATTAACGTTTCCGTTGATGTAAATTGTTTTACCTGCCTACGACAGAGTCGTCCAAAACTCTTTGAAAGATACGAAGGGAAAATAAAGAGAACAGAGTTTATGATTTAGTTTTGTCAACTTCCTGTAAATAACATTAATTTCCAGTTCAAGGCGCTTCAAATTTCAGATAGAGAAATGGAAGTTTATGGAAAATATATAATATTGTATATAAACCTGTAAGCGCCATGTTTGATTTACTACAAAAATTGGCCTTTTCTTGTCAAGCAACTAGTGAACATTACATGGTCTTGCAGTAATGAGTGAATGTCTGGGTCTTCGGCGCAACGTTGAGTTGGCGAGTGTTTCGGAGTGAGCACAGACATCGACATGGGATTGAAACGTCCAGTTTGCAAATGTCGCTCCAGAAAAAGGTTAATTTGTTCTGGGCCTTTCCTTTCTTTGAGAAAACCAATTCCAAAAAATTATGTTTTTGCTGTTATATTACTGTATCATGCCGCCTTAGCGGCATTGAAACAGTAATATTACAGCAAGCGGCATATAACATATATTGTCATTTATTTATATTTTATAAATATACACTTTTATCATTAAAGTTAAAAAAGTATCTATAAATTAAATATACGATGTTTAAAAAACATACTTATTAAAAGGATCGAAAATAGCAAAAGAAAACTAGTTCAAAATTTCAGATTCTGACTCGCGAAATTGAAATATATTAACGGAGAAAATGACTGTATATCTAGGCATTGCCTATCATAATCAATCTATTGTATTAAAATACAGTACCTCTTTGTATCTTAAAAAAATTCTTCACTTCTCTAGAACCCTTCCAATTTTCATATTATGTATAGACTAGCGTACCCATACAAAAATAATCGCATTAGCAAACCTCCCACTATCCGTATATACGTACGAAGACCAATGTGTTTAAGAAAAACGATTTTAATTTCTTTAAATGTATTTTTTCTCGTTAGACCTAAGATCTTTCGAGAGGTTACCGTTTTACATGCTGGTCTTTTTGTATCTGGACATTTTTTGACAAATTGAGATTAAGTAATCTGTCTCAATTAATTCATTGGTTTTCTCCTAGATGCTACTGAATTGTAATCTTGATTTTTTTTAGAATTAACTGTTGGGATTGCTCTGTCGAGCTATAGGAAAGGAAACAGGAAATATTCTGCAGTGATACGGTAAGATATTATTAGTTTAGGGCGGTTTAAGCATATCTTTGGCAAATTTATATTTGATTCGATTTGGGATGTTTGCTGTTCGGCCTGGGTGGAATTTCAGTGAAGGATGAGATGACGGAAAGGAAGAATAGAAATTATTTGTTACTCTTTGTATATGTTCTAGCATCTATTTGGAGTTCCCTGTAAATTTGGTAGTTAGGTATAAACCATGGAACTTTAAATGATGGATTTTAATGAAATTCAAAAACATCACATCTCTGAATTGGAGATAATGCTCCCTCGCGCTTATCACGGAATGGTGGTACTCTGAAGAGTCGATCGTTAAAAATATGGATTACAAGATTCCAATGTATATCATGTAGATTAGACGTAATGCAGTAAATATAATAGAGTATCTAATATAACTCGCGACGTTTGGTTTCAGAAACAATGTTTCAAATCCCCTGAATGGTCGATAATCCTACCATTAACGTAGTCGTGGGTTGAGAGTTTTTAATTTCTTCTCATTAATTTATTTGTATTTGCAAAATAATATGAACATTTATAATGTCAAAGCAATATTTGTCTTCTTTCTGTGATATTCTTTCATTTGACATCTCTTTAGTAAAAAACCGAGTTTTTTAGTCGAGAGCGAGAGTCGCAAAACGCATCTATGTACAGAAACAAAAATAGGCGATGCCCTGACGGGAGGGTGTCACCCCGGAGCGTGACGTAGCAGTGGTTCCACGCGGGGTGGTTGGGCGGGCGGAAGTAGCGCAGGGACGCGCTTTTAATGCGCGGCCCTCCAGTGACCCTTTGCTTTGCTCTCCTCTCCTCCACCTCTCCGCAGCTCATTTCCATGGCCGAGGCCGCACGTGTTTTTAAAGGGGACGCCAGCCGCAGGCGGGCAGGGCAACGACCGGCGAGAAGGCTTCTGCGAAACACGCGCCTCTCATTAAATATTATCATTATTCCTTTAATTCACGACTGAAGATGTTATGAGTGAGTTGAATATAAAATATCCACTTTGGATTGCAACCAGCTTCCTAAGGAACAGACCTAGGGACTATCGGTTCTTCTATATTACTTTGAGAAAAATGTGGAATTTGCCAAATTAAGTAAGCAATTAAACTGAGCAAGCATTTAACTCCCAATCAAGCAAGCAATTTAAATAAGATGTACTACATTCCAAACAATTATCATTAACAATATGAATTGTTAGTTGTTTGGAATGTATTACTTCTTAGTTAAATTATAGTTAGTTGTGTTTCGCATTGTACTTTATCTGTGGCCTGGTGTAAGAAGGGCCAATGTCAATATTCAATGTTTTACAAAGTAGGTGATTTGTCCCACCATCGAAATCGTAGGTCAAAGAAAACAATCATAGGCCAATGTAATTCGAGTGAAATTAGGAGACTGATTCGACTTTTGACTTTGGCCTTTCTTGCACAAAAAGAAGGGGCTTTAAAGCACGCATAGGCCACATAGTTCTTTATCATTGCAACAACATATTTATTATTATTATTAATTCTTAGGACTACCCGCCTACAACCCCCAACTTACCACCGTCACAGTAGCAGGGCCGTATGTTAACCCGTAAGCAGGTTGTCCCAAGATTTTTGCTCGTGGAAGCCCCGAGGCTTTTAAAAAATCTTAGGGAGCAGGAAATTCTTCAGGGTGCAGAAAAGTTTTTGAACCCTTGACACATAAAAAATCAACACAAATTTGCACAACAAACGAGGCGGTATAATTTTACCATTAGGAAGTCCGTTTATACTTTTTAGTGGCATAAGGTTAAATGACAAACCCAAAGAAGATATAGAACATTCAGCGCACCAAAACCTCCGTCTCTCTACCACAACGCTTTCAGAGCAAGAACACTAAGAGCGAAATAAACGTCTTCTAATTATACTTGATACTCTATCTTCATTTCCGCTATTGTAATCATCATAAATTTATCTCAAAAGATTTGTCATACTCCTGACTAGATAAGATTACCGATATGTTTCATAACTCACATCCCACCCTGCTTCTAAACCGATGTGTCTATCCTCTTGAAGAGCAACTCAAATAACCTACCAGGCGGCTAACTTGGAGCATTGCTCATCTCTTTGGAAACAGTAATTTTTATTAATGTCGATTATGAAAGGGTTGTCTGAATACCTACGATTTAATAAATGATTTGGCGACAAATGAGAGGAGGTAGAGGATAGGAAAGGAAAGGGTGAACAAAATTGTGTTAAGCGAGAGTATCGATGATAGTATTCAAGCAATGAATTATGTGAAAAGAAGAGATAAGAATTTGGTATAAGTAAAGAGAAAAGTGAAGTTATTCGAGAACCGAGGAGCAGGGAATAATGCGTGATTTGTGATGAAAGAATGGGAAGAATGTATGAGTAGATATAGATGAAGATAATATGTGATGTAAAGCAAAAAATTGCTGGTTATACATAGGTATAGACTGACTAAACTCCCTAATTCTTAACAATTTAAACTGTGTCCTGAAAAATACGCGAAATAATTAATGGTTCCCCTAAGTGAATGTTTTTTTTTTATGGCAGGCAATAGCGCAATTCAAAACGTCTCCTACTATACATGCCTTGGTAATTTTGTTGCCAACCACCGTTCGCCCCTCAAATTTCCTTTGAACACTTCATTATAACTAGTTTTTTTCCCTGCCGGACCGTGGAAGCTTGAAACCTATTTTCTGCGATCCTAACCTGTGTTTACCGGCTCGTGGTTTCTAAATTTGGGCTCTTTGAATGCTGCGTTAGCGCTGGTGCCGTCTGCGGGTGACCCGCTCCGTCCCAACCTCTTGCGTTGGGTAGAGAGACGGGGAATTCCCCCTGCCCGTCCCTGGCGGTTTTTGCTCTTTCTTTTGCGTCCTCTTACCGTTCCTTCTCGGTTTTTCGATCCGTCTTTCTTCCTCTGCGCCCAAGTTTCCCTCCGGCCCTCCGTTCCTTCTTCCTCCGTCTGCTACCGGCGCTCCTCATGAAAGCTACGCCCACCGTTGCGCAAGAAGCCCCTTGCACTTTACCGACATTTACTCGTGGGAGAGTTTCTCCGCTCCGCTCGCAGAAAACTTTTACCTTGAACAAGCCAGAAAAAACCTTTTTTGTGTTGTTTTCCCTTCACAAACGGGTTAACATTTTTACTTCCCGTGTCGTAGTAATTTGAAGACACCACTACTTAATGCTGCAACTATTCTTCTTTGCGGACTGACCCGTAACGTTTGAAGCCGTCCTGTTCGACGCCGAAATACTCCCTACCCTTCGTAGTCCGGTTGCAATGCGGCAAACAATTAAGTTTTAATCTTTTTTAACGAGAGTGTTGAAACTCCGGCCCGAACGGTTGGACAAAGAGGAGCAGCGCTGGCTTACTCCGACGCGTGGTGAAACCAGAAAAGAGAGCTTTTGTTTTCGCTTGCGGGGTTTTTCGGCGTAATTTTTATGGCCGCGCGCTCTGGGGAATTCTCCGTGATGGGGGGGGGGGGGGGCGGTGTTTTTGTGGTTTCCCCTCTTCCTTCAACCCCTTGCACAAAGAAAACATAGCTTCGCTAGTTTTCGCATTCGTTTAGTACGGGCAAAAGCGGATTTAACCAAGCCGCGGCGTTTAACTACTCCCTGCTTACGCGTCCTGTTTTACTCCCTCGCTGCTTTTTTCCTTTGTAGTGGTTCACATGCATGAGGACGGTGGTGGTTTATAGGTTTGCACCATCCCATAACGCCCAAAATATATATTATATATATACTAATATTATTATAATTATTATATAGATATATATTATATATATATATAGTAAGTATAGTATATATTGTTGACGGTACCTTGGGAAACGGTACTCCCCCGTTCACTGGACAAATAAAATGATATCAAGGGACGGGTTTACATTCTCCGGTGAATGGGCTTCCCAAGGGGTTTGCCATTGGACGGCCTGCATTGGGAAGAATGATCGAAGAAACCTCTTTTTTGAATTAAAAGTTTAAATGATTGAAAACGAGCCTATGTTACCAAAAATTCTTTTCAATACGCACGTTGACCGAAGGCCTTTTAGTGGTTCGTGCACGTAGTAAACGCTACCTGACGCAGTGCTTTCGATGACACCGCTCGGCGTGGCTGAGGCCCGACGGCCGCCCTGTTGGCAAACGGCGCGGCCGTGACGTGCATTCTGTTCGGCGAACTTTCGTAGTCCGCCGCCCGGAAGCTTTGTTCGGGAAATCGCGCTCCTCCCTCGGCGGTCGACTCCGTTGAGACCCCCAACGCAATGGCCGACGATGCTCGCTGGGGCCACCCCCCAGGCCAGTTACAAGCAATGGTCACATATAACTAAACATGCCGCCAACGCGCACTGCGCGTCCCAATGGAGTTCCGAATCACAGCAGTTCTTCTCAATCCTCCTTCGAAATGTTTCGCACGGTGCGGGCCGCTTGCCTGCAGATCACACCCGCGGCGGACATGGAACGCTGTCTGTCGGCGGCCACTCAAACTCCAGTATTAATGTTGTTTCACTGATCGCCGGTCCGGGTGCTGCCTTCCCATTCTCACGTAATCACCCGGACATGTATAATCTTTTTATCACCCTCTAATATCCCACTTACTGGTTACAATCAATTCCCACTGTTGGTATATCACTATTAAAACTTGCCCTTGGGGCAGCACAGCCCGTTCACCGTGTTTCGCTCGCCGGCCTCTTCTCCTATGCCCTCCCCAACCGGTCACAAGCGCCCTCGCCCCGTGCTACCCCCCATTAAACCGGTGGTGGCAGCGGTGGAGGCGGCGGCGTACTACGCTTTGATCGATTAGTGCTTCTTTTAAATTAGAAATTTAGTAATCAATTTTTTTATATTTGTTTACTATGCCAGAAACGTTTTCTTCGTTTTTTCATTAAATATAATATATAATATATATATATTAATAATATATATAGTGATTTATAATATATATAGTATTTATTTTATTCTTTTAGCTCTCCACTCGAAGCAGGTATTCTCATTAAAAATAGTGCACGTACATGGTTTTTAATTTTCAAGAATAACGGGTTTTAAAATGTCCCATTTCTAAGATATTTAGGGGAGGAGTTTACTCACATTGAAATTGGGGGTTCCATATTCCCTAAAATTAATACCCTTTCGCATATCACCCTTCACTCTCCCTCCTTGAAATATAATTTAAACTATCCATGGATTATATGTAGGTTTTTTAAAAATGAAATATTTGTAGTTTTCCTACATACATGTAGATTTCGGAAGATTTTCTATGTGTTGTGAAAATTCCGAAAAAATATAGAGGCTGAGTTGGTACTGCTCAGTCTAGTTACCCCATTGCACAATTCATTACAATCAGCTTTTGGTTTATCAAATTATTTTTGTGCTAACAAAAGAGACTTATTTTAGGCCGTGCCCGCATACAATAAAATATCCTTAACTGATTTCAAAAGTTTGATAGATTTTGAAAGATATAATATTTTTAGTATGGATAGTGTTCTTCAAGTGAGCAACACTTTCACTTATAGGCTTGAGAAATCGACTAACCAAACTCCATTTTCAACAACCTATTTTGTTTACCTTATTGAAATAAGACAATATTAACAAGTTACTAAACTAGGATAACTTTGAGAAGTAGAATTTCGCCTGACAATGAACTATCGCAACCTTTTTAAGAAGTGATCGCACGTGAAAAACGGCGCACGCTCATTTTTCTATCCTTTTTTTTTAAAGGTGAACTTGCATTTTTGCATTGTCGTCTGTCCTCATTCCACGGAGAGTGAGTGCCCAGGAATCTCCAATTCGCATAATCTTTATTTGAACCCATGTTATCTAGGAGGAGTGAGGTCAAAATCCACGCCGCACACCGTGTGACCTCGAATTCTATGAACCTCCGCTGATTACTCCGCAGGAGCCAACAAATTGGATTCTCCCTGTGTCAGCTCAAGCCAGTACAGTTTTCGAGTTACGGGCCCACCAATGATTAAATATCTTTTTCCCCCGTGGCGGCGGATGGTGTATACGTTTAGCGTCTTAATACTCAAGGTTGGCGAGTTCAAACCGATCGACAAGCCGTGGGATTTTTAAGGGCAAAAAAATCTTCGTACGCCTTCTTCCGAGAGGGGAAGTAAAGCGGCGGCTCGAGCGCCATGTTAGTAGATTTATGCTTGGCCAATGTAAAAGATCCTCAAGCACTAATAACGATCTCCTCTGAGCTAAAATTCAAATCGGCCTGTTTTTCTCGCTCCAAGAAATATACGTCGTGTTCTCTGCTAGTTTTTGGTGAAAGGAGCGTAGCAAGAATTTGCGTCGCGTGCAGAACGGAAGAGCAGACCGCTCAATGGCACGTAAAATAAGGCATAATTCCAATTCAATTCATGATCGATGTCAGAAGAAACAGAGGCGTTTTTTATGCAGGCACGTGCGTTTCAGGGATTACATTTGCGTCAGCCCCTAAATTTAGTTATTTTCAATCCGAACTATTAACATCGGTTGATTGATTGACGCACTATTAGTTATTATAATTTTTTGTCCATGAAAATTGAATAACGAAACTTTTTCGCGTTTTTTTTTCTCAAAAACGCCAAAAGATCGGACATTTCCGGTTTTGAAAACTCCGGCGCTTCATTACACAAAATCTAAAGAAATAACTGAAAAAAGCACACGACAAGAAGTGTGTTGCAAGCAGAGTTTTTCATGGCGCTTTCGCATTGTGTTGCACAGGTAGAGTTAAATCTAGCGTCCCGTTTAGCCTATTACGCCCGACCCGCGACGTCCTCTCGCAGCCGCACATGCGCGTACAAAAATCTTTGCTGCAGGCGCCCCGCCAGGGACTCGTTGGGGCCGGCGAAAGAGCAGGCGCGCGGTGGGCGGATTCCTGACGACGGCGCGCACGGGGAACCAAACGCCAAAAGCCATCACCCTAAACGTTCTTGTTAGGAAGTCTGCGGGGCTGCACGAGCCATGGTTGAAAAAACAACAGCGTTAAATTTCCGTTGAGGTGACGGGTTGAAGGGAAGTGAAATGTTTTGGGTGGAAATACGTTTTTCCGAAATAACCGTCAAATACGGCTATAAAAGAATTAAGTAGCTTTATTTAT
>BOPP01000013.1:5705404-5742522 GCA_017312745.1 Gryllus bimaculatus
ATTCGATCATCACTTTCTTTGTTCTCTTCATCTTCGTCACTGACTCGCCGTGTTCAGCGTCGTGTCTCTGTGTCACTGACGGCTGCGTTCTGGTTCGCAGCTGCAGCTTAAAGTAACCTGTTCCCCGCCCTGCCACCATCCCGTCTTGCTCCACTTCCACATGATCCTCTCTGACTGGTCCCGCTCCGACCCCATTCGCCCTGCTGAGCCACGCCCACCTCTGCCCCACACCAACCCGCTCCGTATCTCTCCGCCTACCCCTATCCCGTCCATTCCTCTCGCCCCGCCCCGCCCCCTATTCCACACCCACTCTGTCCCGCTCTGCCCTCTTCAGACCCACCCCTCTCCGCATCCACTCTTCACGCCCCGCTCGGGTCCAGACAGTCCCGCTCGCCTGCTGCAAGTCCGTCCCCTGCAGTCCACTCAACCCCGCCCTGCCCTCTTTCCGTAGTGTTGGCTTGCCACTCCAAACCGCGCCGCTCCGCCCCGCGCAGCTCGCGAGTCGCGCACTAAACACGCACAGCATTCCACGGCCCGGTCACTGGCGTGGGGCGAGTGCGGCATTGGGGCTACCGCGGTGTCGCAGCCCCCCCCCCCCGCCTCACGCAGTGGTCTGCGCACCCGGACTCCACGGCGGTAATTCGAAAGGCGTGGACATACAAATTAATAAAATAGTAATGAAAAACTCATTTCAAAATTATAAAAGCTCAATTAAAATTAATAAATGATTTCAATAATGTACAGCATACATTCAGTTTTCTATTTGGCAATGTTATTATCGGGAAATTATTTTTTAAATAAAGTTAATTATCCATTTTTATTATGTAAAAAATCCAGCTCCAATAATGCAGTTAGAGAAAATGTGAGTTTTTCTTGTGAATTATCATTTGTTTGTTTCAGCTGGTGTTACTCTCGATGCTATCCAAGAAAGTGTCAAATCTCTTAGGCGTCAATTTTTGGCCTCTGAAATCCAGTGCATGAAAGAGACAAAACACTTCAATTTTAAATACACTTCTTGAAAATGATCCTTTTTGAAAATGCGCACTAAAAATCTGTTCGTTTAAAAAATGTAGAACCTGTAGAAAAAGTGTTTTAGTTCCTTTTTACAAAAAGGAATTTTCACAGTTACACTAGCGTACATAATTACGAATCCACAACTGAAGCTTTGTAGAAAGGGTGGTTTCCGTTTAATCTCTGGCAATTACACATCTTACAGCCCTTTTGGATCTTACAGCCCTTTTGCATCTTACATACAATTTGACACCTTACAGCCCTTTAATCCGTATCCGCTTTCTCTTTAGGGATCGGCGATGTTTTCCATTCCCATATGACCTAAACTACCTTTCCCTAGGAAATGAAAATATTTCAAAACAGTCAGAAGGCGAGCCTATTGATCTCCTATGGGAGAAGCTTCATTATCTACCTACGCTATAACTTAGTGGAACTGTCTTATTTTAGGTTTCGAATGGATGTTGATCATTTCCTTTTTTTCCTGTTCGTCTTCTTCTTCTCCTGACTATAGCTTCTTCCATTTATCACATCATTAAACATTTTTATCTTAGCCTTCCATTGTCCCACTTGCTTTTCCTATAAATCAATATTAACTAATTGTTATCTATAATTGTTTATTTAAGTTAATAACCCTTTATAACGTATATTAATGATTATCGTAAACCAGTTTGGAGTAAAATAAGGTTTACACAAATCGCCATTCTGTCCTTATATGGGGAAAATATTTCTTTCTTTACCAATTATCCCGAGAAATGCTTCTTTTCTTATTTTCTCGTCTCTTCTCCTGTTTCCTGAAAACAAAATTAGTTCGTAAGTGCGCTTTAAATTCAATATTTTCTCCACAATAACAATGCAAAATTTTCTGCGAATCTCTCACCCTTTACATTAATCTGTCCTATTAATGCTGTACGAGTCACCAACACGTAATACAACACTCCAAATCAAACATTACGCAAACGCAAATGCACCCGAAAATCCTCTTCGCGTCGGATTTGTACGTGGCGGCCGCCGCCGCCCACTGTGTGCGCGCGGCCGCCGCTGCGCGTCCGTGTGTCCGCACCGCCGCCGAACATGTCGACGTATGTGTGCGTAATCTACCCGCACAATAATTTTTATTGCGTTTCGTGCGTTTCTGTCGTTTGCTCCCAGCGCGGAACGAATGGCTTCTGACGGCATGGCGATCCCACCGTTTGTCCTGGCGCGGGGGACTCGCGAACCACGCTTTCCGGGACGGGGGAGAGGGAAAAAATGTGGAAATTAACGTATATCGAGGCCATTCCCCGTGCTGCAAGGTTTAAATAACCTTTTGGTGCCCTGTATATTAGAGAGCTTTGCATTCCTCATTTAATGAAAAACTATGGATGTCGCGTGCATGCCTCCGGAAAGCGTGGGCGTCGTGTTGTGGTGACATACGACCTTCCAGGAAGAACAACCGGGTTTTTAATGCTATGTGGGGGCCTCGAGATTCAATGTCTGTGAAATGTTCTCTGTCACTCATACAACGATTTATCTGCCGGAATATGCAGTATAGGCGATTTGTTTTCGTTGGCATGAACTGAATTGTAGTCGTTGCAGGGTAAGGTCCTTCTTTTGAAAGCTAAATACTACGTACCTCTTCCAGGTGTCTTGTTAAAAATCCATTTTTTAAAGTGAGAAAGAGTATATTAGAACTTGGCTGCAGCAACTATCAACATTATTTCTCTCAGTGGTATGGATGTTTAGGGAATATAGCTTTGAAAGAGTTTAAACATGATAAACCTGAACAAAAGAGTAAAAAACTCAAAATCTTGTATTTCTGGACAACACATCGTCTTATATTGCACAAATACGGATTTCAAGTTTTTACCGACTACATAATCTACGGTTATTTTACATTTGGCAAATATACATTTTAATCAATAAAAAGAGGAGGGGATATATTTCCTGAGTTTTAGCTTCATGAAATGCTATTTCGTTTTTAACATTAAAAACATCCTTTTTTGCACTTATTAAAAAACTAATTTCTCACAGTTTGTACATAATCCGGAACCCGGATCTTTGATATCAATTATAACCACAACATTCATTTATTTCCTGTAATACTTCTATCGAGGATAACGAGTTTTATCAAAAACAGCCGATTTGTCACACTGAAATTTAATTGCAGATGTATGGCCAGTGGCGTAGTTGGAAGTACGGTGGCCGCGGCGCCGGGGCATCGGAGAGAGCGGTGGAGGTGGGGTTCAAAGCGAGGACAATGCACGTGGTGGTGTTCGTGAACGGCAGCGGGGAGGCAAGTCTGACGGTGGCCCTGTTGCAGGCGGGAAAGGTGGAGGAGGCGACGGATGCCAGAGTGAAAAAGAAGAAGGGTAGCCGGAAAGACGAGATATAGTCGGAAACAACTGGCGGAAACGAGGGGAAGTACGTGAGTGTTGGAGAGGAAGGTCGCAAAATTGGCGGGGGGCAGAGGAACGGAGAAGAGAGGAGAGGCTAAAGAGGCGGCCGAAGCAGGGGAGGTGAGAGGTGGAAAAGGAGGAGACGTCGTGCAGATGGGAAAACCGAGGTAACATTTTTGGCGGGCAAGGTGGGAAGATGGAGGAATGGGAAGGTGTGGAAGCTGGAATAGCGAGGAGGTAAGGTAGGAGGAGGAGGCGAAGAAGGCAGGGAAAGCGCAACGGCGGGGAAAGGCGAAAGGGGTGGAGATGGGAGGCGGGAAAGGCGACTGTACCGTTTTATAGTTCAACACTTAAACATTCAGAATACTTTCTAAACATCGCGAAGATTCTTTCAAAATGCGTATTACAAAGTACTTTAAAATTTCATGACTTTCAAATCTTGTTTAACTATTCTCCTTTTAACATTTCACTTTGTTTTTTTAAGAATTGTTGACTCACACCACAAATTCTCCCTTTCGTCATTCTATCAACAACATCGTTGTTATCGTAATAAACCTGCGACGAACAATATTAGTTAATTGTATCTGAAAAGTAGCACGGGGAAACGGGGAAGGCAGGAAAGCGAGGACGTGGGGAAGGAGTAGAAATGGGGACGTCGGAAAGCGGGAGGCGGAGAGGAGAAAAGGCGTGGAGGCGGGAAAAGCACAAAAGGCCAGGAGCGGAGTGGGGAAAGCCAGAGGGAAAGAAGGCGTGGAAGCAAGGAAAGTAGACAAACACAAGGCGTGTAGGCTGGGGACGTGGGATCGGGTGGAACGTGGGAGAGGCAAGGAAAGTGCAGAAGACGGGATGGCGGAGAAGACGGTGAATGAAGTGAGCGTAATGGAGTGGGGAAGGCCGGGGTGTGGGGAAGGCGGAGACGCAGGTTACACGTGGATGCACGAGAGGGGCGGGGTGGATGGAATAGGAAGAGAATGTGGCGTGGAGAGCTGCCGGTGGCGAGAGGGCTAAGAGCGCCACGGGCGGCGGGGGCGGCTGGGGGCGGCGGGGGCGCGGGGCGGCAGGGGGCGGAGGGGGCGGCGGGCGCGGGGGCGGCGGGCATCTGGGCCAGCAGCCAGGTGTGTGGCGCGGGTGGCAGGGGTCAAAAGCCGGGCAGCAAAGCGCGTGACGCAGCGGAGAGGTGGGAGGGAGGGCAAGCCGCCCTCACGCCTTCCGCCGGCGATAAGCGCCTCGTGGCCCCATGCCATGCAAATGTATTCGCGCGGCGCAGCGGGGAAAGGAGAAGAAGAAAGCGAATTTTTTACCGCTCTCCGTGCGCCCCCAAGGAGCAGATACGACGCGAGGTCTTCGTATTCCGGCGCCCGGGAGGTCACGCTGGCCGGATGTTGCGGGCAGAAGGAAAGGAGTGCGTACTGATACGAGTATTCCTCTCCCGGCGCCGTGAACACGTGATCCTGCTCAGATCTCAAGGAAGAAGAAGATACTAATGTTTTTACGACTGCTCGAGGCCAAAAGTTTACTTTACAATTCGGAGTTATGACGAATTTAAGGCATGTATATTTACAGTGCACATGAATGCTAACTATAGTCTCCACATTCCAAGTACTATTGGTGTTGCAAAGTTACGCTATATTGTAAATAATGTAGAATTGGATTGAGAAGTATACTATTTAGCAATTATAAGACAAGTGGAGAGAATAATTTACTATCAACAGATCGAATTTGTGGTCGTTATTTATTCCTTGTATAACACTGGAAGACTATTGATTTTTGTTTAATTTGCATAGAATCTAGAAAATAATGACATGATGTAATGATACCCCAGTACTTTTTTCAGCAGTGTCCTACGTCCTACAGTAATTAATACTTAGAAGTTTCAAGAGAGAAATTGGAGCAGTAATCATCGACATTTAGTGTGCTTATTGAAGTGCGAATTAAATTGTAACTTTCACTTTCCCTCATTCCAATTTAAGGGGCATGTCAGTGATCGTGGGTTTTTATCTTTTTTTTTTTTTTTGCCGAACGCAAATTTGCACACTTATTTGTGTATTTGTTCGGTTTTGGTTATAACGTTTCTATTAATTATTAATAATGTAATAACCATATTATTAACAAAGTTGAAGTTAATAATTTTATTTAAATTATTCTCATTAAAATTATATTGTTTTTCTATATTTTAAAATACAATATATATATATATATATATACAAAGTCGCCATTTGAAACACTTTCATTCCATGTAAAAGGTTTAAAGAAAGTATGATAATCTATTGTGTTTTTTTTCAATTGCCACATTTTAAAGTATTGTAGGTTAACATTTTTCATTACAAAAACATCACTGAAATTTATGTTTTAAAATATATTTACAAATTATATTTAAAAAAAAAATATAACGTATGGGGTGAAGAAGTACGATAATCTACACACGTTTAAAGAGTCCGTTTTCTTTCTGATACATTTCCTTTTGTTTTCTAGTTTTAAATTTGAAAATATACTTATTGTTTACTGATACGTTATACCTTGTTATTGCCTTTAATAAGGAGTTTGATGTACGCTGAATAACGTACTTAGATCGAGAGGACCGTGATTACGAGGAAAATATGAAAACAGTTGATGTTCTCTTATAAGAAGGAATGAAGTGAATTTTGGGAGGGAAGTATGAAAAGGCAAACCGAGTCAAGTTAACATCTCATTTGTAAAAAAGTAAATTTGAATCAATGAAATTAGATAAAAGATAAAATTATGTTGACTATAAACAAAATAATTATTATTGACTACATATAATAAGAAATTTTTATTTCTGCGTAACAGAAATAAAGTCGTCCAACGAGCTACAAAGTTAATTTAATGGCGGAGGAAAATACCCAAACGGGGGTTCCATTTTGATTTTGAATATTGTTAAATCCAATTTTATGCACAATTAAATCACAATATACGTAATGCTTACCTTACATAGTTATACAAATGTTATGTTTTACTTAAAATTATTAGTAAAGTAATTTAAGAATAAAATTACTTTTTCGTAATCATTACATTTTGTAGATTTTAAAAAAGTTTTCTGTATGTGAGCCCCCCACAAATACTTTAAGAAATAATTCAAAAAATGAAAAAAACTGTAAATATATTAAACTCAGTATAAGTTTACAAAAATACAAGTATAAACTCATACACACAAGAAATTGTCTTATATGCCATGCCTATATATTCTAGTCCGATATTCCTCATATATAAAAACTTTCGTATTCCTGTTTTCTCGAACTGATAGGCTTCAGAACATGCTTTTGTATTTTCTTGGCCTCTAAGGTACAAGGATTGCCAAATACCTAATTGTTTTTATTTTACAAGACGGGACTTGAGGGCTCGCGTGAGGAACTTTTGGGGGTCTCGGGTAAGGCACATAAGTGTTAATATTTCAAATGGTAGTAGAATTTTTACAATGCAAGTTAAATAAATTACATTACCGTAAATGAATAGCTTGTAATGTCTCCTTCAAAATAATGTAATGTTTAGAAGGCTTACCGATTAAGTTTCGAAATCAGGCTACTGAGAATAAACACTTGAAACAAACGTTGCTTTTCACTCTTCACACTACCCGACCGACTGTCCGACAGTAAGTGAAGAAAAAGACACTATCGTTTGTCTGGGATACTGTCTTGCGAAGAACAACAATTTTAGTACGTTTCCAATAGGCAAAAGCACTCTACAGAGCAGCAAATCAAAGGGTTTGCATTTGGAACCAGACTCGGGTTTGGGTACTTTACTGCTGACGAATATCAAAGCCCATCTTTGTTAATTCAGGGAAACGTGTGCAGATTGTTAAGTTAAATTTAATATGCAGAACAAAAATTACGATATTATCTCAGTATTTACTCAACGAAAACTGAACGAAATATACGATCGTGGTGTCACAACCAGACTCTGGATACTAGTAATACGAAAAAACACAAAATCAAACATAAATCGAATGAAAACGAATATAATGGAATTAGTCAAGAACATGAGCAAATCAGAATCACAAATGACATAAAAAAAGCACAAAACCGATCGTTGTGACGAAAACTCACAAACGGGAAAACAACTGAACGAAACCGCTAACAGCACCAAGTAGTTTCGCGCTCTCGCACCCTCTGCCATATGAAACCGACCGCACGTATTGAACCGAGCCGACCTCCTCATCATCCTTAGGGGTCGCGCCGGGATAACACTCATGCGCGCGCAAACTGCACGAAATGGCAGCCATGCACTCTTCGCCACACGCCCTCGCCAGCCCTCACGCACCCTTGCGCGGCCTGCAGCGGCCGTAAAGCACGAGGAACAGGGCGGTGATTCCTGGCAGGGAACGGCAGCGCGCCGCACAGTGCTCCGAAAGACGCAAACACACGGACAAAATTAATTTTTCAATGGTTTAAATAATGAACGTAAGTTCTGGTTTTATTAATACACGAGTGATTGAAAAATGCAATAACATGCAAAAGAATTTTAATTGAGAGACGAACATTATTCAAACTGTCAATAATATTTTGCTGTGGTTTGAAAACAGCAAGAATGAACGGAATTTCGTTTTTCAACGATCCAACGTGCATGAATAAAAACATAATGCAATTTCATGGACAGAGCTTCATTTTTATACTATTTTTCGTCATTACTGTCTCAATAGAAAGAATTCATGGAAATACTAGAAATTCGTTCGATTTTGAGTTCTATTTTTCATTCTAAAATGTATTGTCTTCCTTCACACCTTTTAAACTATTCTATTTATTATAATGATTAATTTTACAACTTTACTATTGAATTTCTTGTAAACATTCTCTGAAGAAGAACTTGCTTTGAACATTATTACTTGTACATTTCCTGTCTACAAAATTTTATACATTATTTCACAAAACTTCTAAATAGGGTTATGCTCCTTGATGTTTGATTTCCAACTTCTGCCAGCTATAAATGAACTTTTAATGTAGAGTTTTAGATTTAGATAACGAGGAAGAGGCACGCGCAGTAAGCCACCCATTATTTAGGATGCTGCTCAAACATCTGCCAAGAACTGATTGCCGGAAACGGTTGCGGTCATGACGAGCAGGCGAGCATCACCAATTACCAGCTTACAATATCTCACCGTGCTCCTGAATCTTTACAGTAGCGGTATACTGCATATTTCAGGTCCGTTATTGTGCTCGGCGAAACATTCTAATATTATTAAGCCATTATTAACAAACGAATACTCACAGCCATGGGATTAAATTGCAGAAAACAGCAAACAGTCAATTTAATTTCATTCACATTTTCAGATTCTGCTTGTTTGTGCACAGTTTCTAAGTTGTTCATTATTCTTCCAGCGCAAGTGCATTGTAGCGTAACGTATGTTGCGGATAGCACGTGAGTCTGTTGACTTCTTTATAGCATAATCTAGAAAATTCTATATTTTTTGCCTTAAGTATATTTTATCCATCTCACTTGAGAATTATCCTAATCGGTAATAGCACATTTACAGGATTTTATGGCCATGACATCTTAAAAACAACGCAAAATCGTTCCTTAACGTGTTATAATGAAAAAGGAATTGGCTATTGTCTTTTTTCGGAATCCGAAACATTGTGCCACCAACTCCAGTGGCGCCAACACCGTCTGGAGAACTCCCCACTGCCACCGACGGATTCTCTTTCCACGCACAGACAGCTCCGCGCTTAAAGAGCACAGAATAAACAGCAATAAAGAGCACGGGGGGGGGAGACCTCGGCCGACTTCTAAAAGAGGGCTGCCGTGAAATACTCTCCCGCGCGCAGAGGGTTTTTATGCAAATGCGCCAGAGAATAAACATGGTATTCTGTGTCCGGGTATTATGATCATGGTGATGAGCTGAGGTCGTGCGTCTTGTTCATAAAACAAATTTTGCGCAGCAGTAGTTCATTTCTGCAAAATGTTACCGTATTCTAGGGTATCATTTCCCAACGGTTTAAATGCCCCGTTTCATTTTCAGCAATCGTCTTGGAAAATAAACAGCGTTTAAACACGCGGTGGCTGAGACGCAAATGTTGCAAGCTTTTTTCGTGGCCGCTGTTCGCATTATTTACGTAGGCTGGCAAGCGTGCTTTAGGCGGTGAAACAAGGTCAGCAGAACGAAACCAAAGTATTGTAACATCTCAGAGTGACAAGCAGAAGGTATGATGTGCAAAGATGAAACGAAAACGCCGAATATTATCATGGTAAAATCGGGAAGATAAAAGTAATTTCTGCGCTCGTGGAATGATAAAATTAGATGCTTCATTATTTGTAAGTAGCAATAAAATTTAAATGTGAATGCCAAAAGACTCTGTGTAAGTAAATATTCCGTTATACACTATGTTATTTGTGATACTTATTAACACTTTTTTATCTTATGGTCGTAATATGATTATAATCATTCAACGCGTTCTACACTGAACTTTCAGCTGGATAATACAATCTAAAAATTTCTACCCTTAAATATTGATATCTTGTTTTAATATACAAAAATTCTAGTTACTAGCAATTAATAAGTAAATCTAATATTTAAAAGTAATGTTTGATAGTGGGTTTGTTGGTTCGTACTAAATGCGCTGCTGTATCGCTCATGAGATTGCGCTAAAACTTTGTCAACTTATTTTTTGCACTTCCGGAAAGAATATAAGTACAGTACGATGGAAATGTGCACATGCCTGCGCGCATAGACGCGCGTTGATCATGATTTTATTATGACTCAATCACTCCTGAACAGGGTGCTCTACGAAACCGTCGCACCCTGAAGTACGATTATTAAGACGTCTTCATTGCGTATTTTGCCTCTACTTTTGTGAATTTTCTCCAGGGAGAGACAGATAGACACGGAGAGAGAGGCAGAGGCGCAGAGAGAGAGAGAGAGAGAGAGAGAGAGAGAAACAGCGACACAGAGTGGGTGGGAGACCAGGAGAAAGAGGAGAAAGAGAGAGGGGGGAGGGAGAGACACGGAGAGAGGCGACAGAGAGGGACAAGGACAGTGAAGGAGACTGAGAAAGAAAAAGAGAGGGAAGAAGAAAGCGAGAGATGGAGTGCAGGTCAACGTCTGGCGGATTCCGCTAGTACATAAAAACCAAAAGCCAAAACTCAAAAATCTACACATTTTCACTAGCGTATATGTTTCAGATATGAAATAGAGATTGAAAAATCATTACATTATATTTTAACCATAGACAGGTTGTAAAAGCTCTAAACTTAATTTCCCCTGACTTGCCGAATTATCCTTCCCAAACCTTTGTCTGGGTCTAAGGAGGAAAATGAAAGTTAGTGAAAAATAATGGCTTAAAGAAGCAAAGAATGAATCGTTCAAACTCGGTTGAAATTCAACCAATTGACAACTGCTGTTAGATAACCGCATATACACTCTACTAAACATAAGTCAATTGGATGAATAGTTTAATCAAATACTCGTAACTTATTTTTCCTACTGAAATATAATATTAACCACAATTCAATTCTCAAATACCCGTAACTTATTTTTAAACACATTTCTTAGCGAGAATTAAATCCATAGTGAATATTCTTTTCCTACTGAAATACAATATTAACCACAATTCAATTCTCATATTTCGCCTTGTTTCCCTTTCGTGTTTACTGTAGATAAAGAAAACATTTTGTTCGAGATCCTTAAGTAAATCATTTATTGCAAATATGATTGTGTTTCGCTAGGCCGAAGGCTTTCTAACAATTACTTTATATTACTAAACTATCGACGCCTGGTGTACACCTGGTGTGGCTCTCCATCACATTAATGGCCTTAAAAAAATATAACTGGATTCTATCTCTTTGGAGCAGCAAAAAATTCTCCCAGGAATTTGAAAAACAACATATCGTCTATAGAGAAAAATATTGAAACTTAAATCTCTTCTGCACTTCTTAATACAGAATTATACAGAATTTTTAACTTGCACATCGCAATATGTCCATCTTTTCTCCTTCCCTTCTTGGAAATAAAATATTACAAAACTCTTAAAAACCTTTTGTGAGCAAAAGCACTTTCATCGAAGAATAGGTAAAAACATGTAATTGTAAGAAAAGCCATTAACGTGTAAAGCAGGTTGTAATGGTAAGAACAGGACCTGTTTCGATCGATCTAACGGTCCGAGGTTGAAAAGCAGTGGCCTGAAATCGCAGCGCATGGCGGGAAAGCGAAGCGGAGATTGCAACCAGTTACGGGGCGTTATAGACCGGAAATCTGCGACCATAACATCCACTGGAGGCTCGCCGTTGGTGCGTTAGCCACTCTGCCTGATCCTGATGTCGTACATGCATTCCACCTTTCCCCCACGCAGCGCACCTCCCCATCATGTTCATGGCAATGATCGCGTACGCCCATACTCGCGTTACAGCGTCAGCCGTTTGTTTAGAAGCTCTTGTATCGGTCAACGACTCACGTACAACAGTGTGGAACATCTCTTTTTAGTTTAATTTTTTCCCCATACGTTCCCTTTTTTGTGGTGTGTTATTTTTTTAAAAAATACTTATAATGTTTTGGTTAACACGCGCTCACGTTTGTAGATTTTTACTTACAATTCACTAAAGTTGTGTTATAAAATGTTTTATGTGTTTGGACGACACATACTTAAATACATGGACTTCGTGAGATCATGTTCTCTTTACTCAGAATAGAAGGAAGTATATTATTCTCTAGTCACATATGTGAATCTCTGATAAAATCTTGTAATGTATTTCAAATGGGTATTGGAAGAACAGCGAGATCTGCAGTAGCAGCTAAGAACAATGTGTCGGTAACTGACGATTTTGACGCTTCAAACCAAAGTAGAACGGCCAAACAAGAAATATTTCATGAATGACCAACAAATATATACGAGCATTATAGGCGACGTATAAGGGTCCAATTATTGCCTTACGCCGTGGAAAGTGTAGATAACTACAATAAAGAATTTTCAACAATTCCTGTGAAATTTGTCGTTTGATTAAAAACCTTTCCATGTCAGAACATTCTGCCGCGTTTCCTTTTCAGTAAGCTTGTTAACTCCGTTTGCGTCTATTCGAGGAGAAGAGCGTGAATGTAGACATAATATTCTACAATAATACATCATTTAGTGTAACAAACAACTGTATGTACAGCGTGAGTCAACACTCATCTTATATTCCATACAGAGAAAAATGGGAGGATACTATTGGCATAATCGATAGTAGATCACAATTCGGTATAAACCAGAATTCCCTAGGTACAACATACGTCGTCTTTGGCTAGTTTATTATAAAAATAGAGTATCAACATAGATTCCTTTAATTTGTGAGTTCCTTTCCTGTAAATGTAAATAAATATAATGAAATTGGTATTGTTATTAGGCGCTTAACCCAAAAATTTCATATCTTTTCATAAGTTCACATTTAACCAAATAATTTTTTTACCAATTGCAACTTTTTATTTCATTGATTTCCATTAAGCAATTAGTTTGAATAACAGTTGCTGAGGGAACTCAATTAGGGTTGTCTAAATAAGTACTAAAACTGATAGAAAACATACAGAAATTAAAATTATTTGCTATTTGTGTAAGAGAAAAAATTTAAACAATATAATGGAATGAACAAATCTGGAGGTTGCAATAAACTCATTTACCAATGACATTTATTTCTCAATTTTAGATGAGATATCTAAGTTAATAGCAAAAAGATAATACACAATAAAAACGAGATGAAAGTGTATTACTTCCGAATTTCTTTGAATCTGAGCATCAGCTCCGAGCCGGAGCTTCTTGGCGACTGGGCCTCCTAGCATCCAAGCGGCGTCACAGCCGCCTGAACTCCCGTCGCGGGGGAGGCGGCGGCCACATCGTCGTCCCTCCGTCCACCGGAGACTCCTCCGCCCTCGGCTGCAGCCGGCCAGCGGCCACAATAAGACGGCAGCTGGCCGCGATGGGCGGGTTCATAACGTCCGCGCCCCGACGCCCCGAATCGCCCTCATCGTCCCCCTCGCCCCCTCAGCCTCCGCCTCCGCCACCGCCTCGCTCTCGGCCTCCGCTGCCGCCCCCGTCGCCGCTGGCGGCGGCGCCACATGCGTCGCGTCGCGCTCGGACCTCGGCTGGCAGATAGTTCCTCACTTCGACTCAGAACAATAGTACTTTTCATATGCGGTCGTGGAGATTTTGGTCTTGTTGGGGTCATGTTTTATTCCAGATTATGAAAATGGATTACCTGAATTTGGAACGGATAATTCAAAGTTGGATAATTATAATATGTGGATAAATCGAATGATCGCATAATTCGAATCATCTGATAATTATAATCATTGTATAATTCAGAAAGTATGTTTGCGGGTATTTTTATTTAACTAAATTTAAAAATACGTTGCGTTCTACTTGTCAAGGGTTTCGTTTATTGTTGGTCAAATTCAGTTGGAAATACTGCGTGACTTTGTGTTCTCGAGAGTGAACTATGTACTATGAACTACAAGCGCTATAGTGAACTATGTAACAGACGATATACCACTACTTGCCCAACGGAAAGGAATTGGTTCAAGGAAGACAAAGGAAAATAGAAACAAGGGTGAAGCAAAAAAGGTTTCAGTGAAATATTTAACAAAATTAAAGGTTTTTAATAAAAAAGTTAAGGGAATGTGCAATATCCATCCAAAATGAAGTGAACAATGCCAAGAAAGAAGACTATGCACTCATGAGTGTTATATCACGTGGACATTTACTTAATTGAAAAAAGAAAGAAGACATTTTACTGATAGAAATAAATAAACAGAAAATAACTTGAATATGATAAGGATACTTCTAATTCTAGTAACAATACTTATTGGACAGGTAACACGTGTTGGGCTTTCACGAAGTGCCTTCTCCCAAATTGCTAATGTAACGGAAACTCTTTCACTCGTAACCCTTTCAATATGAAGTTCCGTTTAATTCCGCGTCCTTTCGCGGGAGCGTCTGGCTCTCACACTGGCGCCTCCTCTCCACCTCCGCCCGTGAAAGCACCTCCTCCGTCGCCCGCCTCCGCAGCCCCCGCCAAGGCGCCTCTCTATTCGATGGGCGTGCGGCGCGGCGCCCGGTCTGGCCTTCGATTGCATTCAGGGCGCTGCCACACCAGGCTCTTTCGCCAGCGCTTGCGTCTTCCGGGTCAGCGTCATCGATGTCGCCACCCTCAACGTCGCCATCGCAAACGTCGCCACCGACCACGCTTCCACCATCAATATCGCCAACGTCGCTGCCACCACCGCCACCGATCATCTCCGTGAGCGTCGACACCGACGTCACCACCACCGACGTCGTCACCGCCAACGTCGTTGGAAGCAATGTAGACACCGCCAACATTGACACCGCCAACGTCGACATCGTCAACGATGCTACAGCCAAGATCCACACCGCCAACTACGCCACCTCAAACAACTGACGCCACTGTCAAGGTCACTACTGTCACCACCCCATTACCTCTCTAGCCACCATCTGCATTTTCAGCCTCTCTATAAACGTCGTCACCATCGATGCCACCTCTGCCTCCATCGCCATCACATCCAACAATTTTAGAAACCTCACTCACTTCAATCACATCGTTTTTACATATTTGTCTACCGTCGTTCTAAACATGTTTTGTTGCAATTATTAGCGAATTGCATTACCGCTGGATTACCAATGTAATTGATTTGAAACCATTCAGTGATCTCAACAATTGCATCTCTCCAGCATGAATCTTCCTCACTTCTTAGAAAGCAGTTTCACAAGCTTCACTTACATAAGTTTGAAAATGCAATTCACTGTAATTCAAGTCCATTTCTTATCCTAAATGAGTACTTCAACTGATCAATCAATAATATACACATTTATTATCTTAGAGACAAAAGATACATTTTGTAGTGGTGGGTTTACTACAAAAACTTTATTTTATTATTTTCTTCGTTTTTGGAATGAATTTAATATTCTTTGATACCAACGAGTACAATCGCAGGTGTGTCCAGCAGAAGTTTATAGACGGCGAATTACTCTCAAATAAAATATAAATGAATTTCGTAGCCAATACTGTTTCATATGATTGCACAAATACATTTTAGAAATTTATTTATTTACTTTATTTTATTTATATATTTATTTACTTTATTTATTTATTTATTTATTTATTTATTTATTTATTTATTTATTTATTTATTTATTTATTTATGTTTCTCTTAAATTAAGTGTCCGTACAAACTACACCTCTTTTTTTTACAATTGCTTACATCTTGTTTTCTTACGTTTGGAACTTGGTTGCGTTGTGTTTTAACACTTTATGCTATTCATACAGTGCGTGTTTTAAAAATATAAAATTAGAACAGACTGCTCCAATTACAGAACAGAGCAGACATTATAAGTGTCGCATCTTAGTATCGGAAGTCATTTTTCCTCGCGTCCGTTGGCGCTTCATCACGCGCCGCCTTCGCCGCCGCCGCACCCTGCACTGCAGCCCCTGCATCCAACGCCTTCGCTTGCCGAGGGGAGCATAACTATCTCGAGTTGGTTTTCGAGGCGAATTCACCGCAGATGGCGCGCGCGGGCAGGGGCGCAAGGGCGCTGCAGGAGGGGTTAGAGGTGCGGGCAACAGGGGACAGGGACGGGGCAGCAGCGGTGGTGTGGTTGGGTGGGGCAGAGAGCAGGCAGAGAAAGGCCAGGGAAGAAGCGGGGAGTGGTCGGGAGTGGTGCACGGCGGGGCATGGGAAGGTGGCGGAGGGGAAAGTAGAGGACAGAAGGGCAGGGTCGGGGGATGGAGGGGGAAGTAAAAAGCAAGGACGGGGGCGGTATGAGAAAGAGGCGGGAGAGGATAAAGAGAATTGGGGCAGGGTGCAGGCTGAGTAAGGCAAGGGTCGAGAGGCGCATGGCGAGTCGTGCAGAATGAGTAGATGGGAGGGGGGAGGCGGGGAGGTGCTGGAGGGCTGAAAGGGGAGCTCCCAGGCCAGCGCGGGGCGCCGCTAGGGTCGACCTAATTATCTGTGAAAAGGCGGCGCCGCAGGTAGAGGAGGAAGCGCGTGACGGGCGCAGCCCTCCGGGAGGGACGGGGCGGGACGTGAACGCAAGCGGGCGGGTGGCGGCGCGCAAAGGGAGGATGAAGAGGAAGTTGAAAAAGATGAAGAGAAAGCCAGCCAATGGGCAAGCTCAAATTATGCTGAAATGGAAGACGTTGACGTGGGTGAGGTTAAAATTGACAGGAAACTAAAGTAGATCGGGGAAGACGATGGTGAATCTGGCGATGCTTAGGATGAAGATGCTAAGAGTGAAGGGGCTAAGGTGCTGGTTAGGGGTACAGGTGCTAATGGTGAAGATACACACGGTGGAGGTGTTGACGGTGAAGATGCTAAGGGTGAAGAAATTTAGAAGGAAGTTTCTTGTGAAGAAAATGGATAGTGTGAAAACGGTTAGAGTGAAGACGGATTAGTTAAATGACGGAAAAGTAGAAGTTGGGAACGTGGAATATGAATTCGAAGATTGACACTCTCAGAACGGATTTGATTATGCAGTAGAGTTGAAGGCATCCAAAGAACCAAATGGTTTGAAATCAAACAAATGTTTTCTGATGCGCATTAACTTCCATATTGTAGATATCTTCGGTGGAAGCAGAAAACATTCTATGTTTCGATTTTGATTATTATTCCCTTCTAAGCCACCTTTGGTATATTTACACGCAGCATACCGAGAATATTAAGGATTCAAATGTATTTGTGAGCGAATGGCTATAAATACAGTAGAGATGTTCACGGTTAAGATGGTAAGGGTGAAGGTTCTTACGGAGAAAATGGACATTGTGAAAACGGTCAGAGTGAAGTATCTTTTTTCTCTTATCATAACCGCATTGAAAATGTGTGTGTAGAGTGACTTCGACAACTACTTGGACACGGGAAATTTAGCAAAATAATCATTTATTATGAATAATAAAGGAATAATATGAATGCAATAATGTATATTACACGATCTCATTCATAAGCAGTAATAAGTTATTTATAAAAGTGTCTTTAAAATCACAATAATCAACAGACATTTTAGATTTTTTATGCTGTAAAGTTAACTCAAAAAATCATTCGGACACTTGAATGTAAATATGAACAAGTATGCACAGTAAATAATGCTCAAAAAGGAAAACGGAAAAAACGGCTGCGGGTCTTCCGCAACTACAAACTACTTCCGCAAAAACAACACAGTATGAGAGGTCAATAGTACCTTGTAACCATCTCCTTTATCTACAGCACTTCCTTTAGTTTATTTGGTATACTTTAAACCAAGTTTTGGGTTATAAGAAGGATAATTTTTTTAAATATAATTTGTTTTCATTTTTGTTTGTAATGAATTGGGTATTTTTTATCTCCTTATTTTAATTTTCCCAATGATGTTCTGTAAAAGTAAGGTCTGGTGACTGAAGTACCATGGGGAACTTGGCAGCAGCCAAAGTTGAACAACTTGTGACTTGTGCTGAGGATCATTGTCTTGATAAAAGTGAAATGTATCAAGAAATCATAAGATTTTCAGCTCTTTGTTTTAAATTTTATATAAGAATGCCAATATAGTTGAAACTGTTCATTTGCTCTACGAACGCAAGTTGACCGACACCACTGGCTGACACGCAGCCTAACATTTTCTCTTCAGCGCTTCACGATTGCTTACATGTTTTCTCTTTAACTCTAGCTAGTTGAACTAGTTAAAGCTTTTAATTTGGTTACACACCCGAAATCTTCCATCGAATTCACAGTTATCCATTTTCGACTTGTCAGCAAAGACTATGCCACCAATTTTCATCTCTTTCTGCGTGTTATTTAGCACACCCCTGTATTTTCCTTCAGTTCGCTTTACTTATAAATAGCTTGCTTCTAGCAACGCGGCTATGGAAATTGAACCTCTTTAAAAGACTTCACACGGTTTCTCAATTAACTGTCTTACCAATTCTAATTTCCAACTGTCCAGTAGTTTTTGTTGGACTAATACGAGGATTTATTATTCTCACAATGAACTTCTCTTCTCGGACAGAAAATGTCTTCGGGCTTCCTCCCCAGGGGTCTTAGTTCAATCCTCTCTTCATTGGTGTTCCGTAAGATTATGTCACTCACTTCCTTTCTTCATTAATAGCATTTTGCAATTTTTTCGGCATGAGTTGCCCTTAGCGTGATGGTAAATACCCAGCTGTCGCTGCTTAAAAGTGGTGTTCTTTCTTCTAAGACTAATTTTGCTTAACCCTTAAGGTTCCCACGAATCTGGTTCAGCGACTGACAGGAGACCTTGAATATATAGTGAGTGTTAATGGTTTCAACGTTCTTCTCGGAAATCAAAAGATCCTTTACCATATTCACCCAATGGTTGTCAGAATAGTTTTGTTGAAGCAATATCTCTTCAAATCAAAGTCTCTGCATCGGCGATTAATTTTTAATTTAACCAAATTAATACAGA
This sequence comes from Gryllus bimaculatus, assembly GCA_017312745.1. Taxonomy (NCBI): domain Eukaryota; kingdom Metazoa; phylum Arthropoda; class Insecta; order Orthoptera; family Gryllidae; genus Gryllus; species Gryllus bimaculatus. Next base: position 5,724,168 of record BOPP01000013.1, read on the forward strand.
TTTTGAAAGTAGTTATAATGTTTACGTATTTAAAAACATTTTATTCTTTCAAATTTGTACGCTAACTAATAATGACGTGGTTTTCTGAGGAAACTTTAAGCAATTTTTATTAAACTAATAAATGTCCGAATAGTTTTGTGAGTTACTGTATGCCGTATATTCAATAGTGTTTTGTTTACCTTCTGCATAGCCGAAACAAATCAGTACAAAAAATAATAAATAGGGTGTTATGATAAAACATTTTTGAATTCTGTTCTTTCGTCACTTGAATGTTAGTAACTCTTCGTAACCATATTACCAAAAAGAGTATATATAGAGAAATATTTCATTAATTCCAACATCAAAAACGTTATCAGGACTGACTCAATTTAAATTATATTTTGGAGCGGGTGTAGTTATTTTGGATAATAGGGCCAACGAAAAATGCATGGCAGGTGTAAAAGGAAGATTTAATCTGACAAACGACTGAACCACAAAAGGAAATAATTTAAGTTTGAATTAAGTGTATTTTTTATATTCGATTTTTTGTTCCTCGAATTCCGGCACAAAATTCTATGAACTGCATCTTAAAAAAGTACACGAAACACAATCATTGGGTAATTGATCAAGAATCAAACAAAATAAATATTTTTTTCTGATACGAAATGAAGCAAATTATATTGTGAAAACAGACAGAAAATGAAAAATCCTCAAAGAATACGACAGAAACATTGTGTTCGGAGAACAGTTTTCTTGTGCACGATTGTAGCAACTAGAAACACATTATTCTACAAATGAAATATTCTAAAACATGTGAACTGAAGGACTTCAATACGATTTAACAACAAATAATACTAGTATTCCTGGCGAAAAATCATTTTCCAAGAAAACCAGTACCCTCTATGTCAATGCAGTTCATGAAATCACCATCAATACTACTCTGCTGGTTGCTAATCATTCAAAAATATTACTTCAATATATTACAAACAGAGAAATAGTAAGGGAGCATTAGAGGCTAATTTTACTTATTAATAGTTTTCAGTTAGTTTTACTAAAATTCTAGGGAAAATATCATCATTTCGTGATATTCCCATTACGTTTTTGTTTTTTGATTTTTTTCAACAAATTACTTCCACTTGAACTAATAATTCTACTTTATGCTTGTATTACGTAGAGTAAAATCGGTGAGGGTGATATAATCGATGCAGCGGTAAGTAACGCTTACAAAAAGACATGTGATCTGGTCCCTTCATGAAAACTACTACTTGAAAAAATAGACAGAGTAGGGATACACTCGTCGAGTTTAATACTATCGATTAAGTACTTTCTTCAATAACCGCCCGCCAGCGTGTAGGGTGTGTCTGTCGGAGATAATTAGTGTAACGTTAGTATTCCGCAGGGGATGTAACGTCGACCTTTACAATATTTAGTGTATGTAAATGATATAGCAGAATGAATAGGCTCAAAAAATTAAACTATTTGCAGATGACCCTCATTTTCAGAAAGATCGAAACGTATCGGATCAGGATAAATTTACAGCGCGACTTACGATGCTTGGGAGAATGAGTGGATATCAATAGAATGAAGGTAAATCCGGAATAAATACAAATAGTGTTAGGCATGAGTAGAAACAAAGGGACAGCTAAGTATTTGCTAGGGGTAAGGTAATTCCACAAGTAATTAGTTTGTAATACCCTGGGGGGTGTTAACTAATGAACAGCTTGCTTGGGGGAAGTAGTCAAGGGAGGGGTGGAAATCTTTTTACTTTGTAATGCAGGTGTTAAGGCAGGGAAGTTAGGTTAATCAAAAAGTACTATGTCAGATATAAAGAATGTGTGCGTTCGACGATTAGAAGTAGCAGGAGCAGTGTTTTGGGATCCGTATAGAAAGGGCCAAATAAACTCCATCGAAAGGGTTCAAAAGTTGCAGCAAAATTTGTTAAAAGAGGAAATTAGTTAGGAAATATTTTCAATAGAGTATCGGCATGGGACTCTTTAGCGAGTCGTAGGGAAAAAGCAAGGTTTTGTATACTTTACAAAGCATTAGAGAAAAATACGGCATGGAGGGAAATTCAGGAAAGAATGCATGAAACGATTTACTGAGCACCTCACGACCATATTAGAAAAATACGTCCAAGGAAACAGAGAACCGATGTTGGAAAATTATCTTTTGTAAAAAGGACTATTGAGTCATGGATTAGCTTGATTGCAGCTCTAGTGGAGATTTCTCTCACAAACAACAAGTCATTTAGTTTACGACTCTCCATTTAGTAGGCATGTCTTAAATAAAATAATATTGTACTATATATATTGTATGTATTTTTGTGTTCTTTATTGTATCATATTTTGTATTAGGATTATAATAATTGTGAAGAATTTGCCACTGGACTGAACGCCAAAGCAAATTAAATAATTCATCTCTCTATATTAGTAGTAGTATTATTAGAAGATAGTATACATGATTTATTAACATCATCAATTTCAACACACATTTTTACGCACACACACAAAACGCTTAATTAATCAATATAAATATATTTCTTTAAGTTTCAATGTTAAAAGTACGCAACCGAAGCAATTTTATTGTAATACTCACAAACAGTATTGGATCATCAATGAATGCCATGTTTCTTGACTTACCTAGAACAAAAAAAGGCACCTATTACATTGTTATGAATTAAATTAACCCATCATTACAGAAATATTAAAAATACGTAAAAAGTAAACACAATATATCAAACATATTCTCGGGTTGTATGCACGTTTCACGAATAAAAAAATAATTATAATTTACTTTCTGTATATTTCTAAGTCTCAAGGAACTGGCATTTCAAGCAACCCTCTTCGAAGATCTCAAATTCCGCGGCTATTAATATTCCCAATGAAACCTTCTGTCCGAGTAGTTATCCCAGCGAAATGTCGAGAGGCTTTTGGCAATATTGGTGTTCATGCTCACACAGCGAATACACAGAACAACAGGGCCGGTGACTTCGCCTCGGCGCGCGAGGAGAGAGCGAGTAATTTCAATCACGATTACGCTGATCTCCCCCAGGATGCAGCAGGCTTATTAGCACGCTGATGTGGTGATCTCTCATGGCTGCTTTATGTACAGGTCTCTGTGAGTAATCTGCATGATGGAATACTCTGGAACATAGACGAACATGCCCGAGAGCCCAAGTGCATGGAACAGAACACGCGGCTTGTGGGTCGGTGCCTGAGGAAAGGAGCCATGAGGTGACAAAAGACGTCAGCAGATTCTGAATAACAGTCTTGTCCATATTAAAGAGCTCTTGTATTCTCATTTTTGTTAACTTGAGTTATTAGTATTAAATGTAAATTGAAATATTGTTCTTTTAGTAAAATATGTTTTTTAAATCCAAAATAGGCTTTAATGCAAATTTACTGTGCTTAAAACTTTAAAAGTAAATTGATTTATATTATGAAAGTTCTAGAACAACCCTCAATATCTCAGAAATAGGTCAATGCCGGATAGTCTCTTGTTCTTCTGAATCATTCAGTTATCTTATCCAACATTTCAATTTTAAACCGTTGTTCTTGAAGTAAAGAAAAATGTTAAGTTCGAAGCAAATAAAGAGAAACTGTGAGCTGGTTTATAGAACAACTCCTTTGATACCTGAAATAGCCTGTGTCTAATTAATTGCAAAATTTCATAAGCATTAATCTATTTAAACTTAACGCAAAATGATTTACCTAATGTTTTAGTTTACTAAGTTCACACGTTTTCAATTAAATATTGGTATGATTATGTAAATACAAATTAAAAATAAATGTATGAAATTATTTGTTTTTAGACAATCCTACGTTTTAATCAACGTGGAAAAAATAAAGTTCGCTTTTATTCACAAACGTTTATTATTTAAAAAATAAATTTATTTTTGAAAGTGTTCGCTGTCAAAATAGTTTGCAGCCAAGTCATTTTTAGATATTTAATTTTTAGAGCAAAAATAATTTTTTTTTATAATATTGATCTAATGTATATTTTTGCTATTCCAAAACGTATGTATTAACCGTAACATACTAAAGATTAACTTGTGCATTTTCCACTCATTGATGTGAAGAATCAACTCTTAATATAAAATCAAATTTCCAAAATGACACATACTCTAAACAAACAAAAGAGAATGATCCTAAAAAGGCGATTCTTTCCTTTTCAACCAAGTTTCCAAATATTTTCTCTTAAAAAAAAGTAATTTGGCGTTTATTGTCGTTTAAGTCGTAAAGACGTTTTCTGAATACAATATATTTAATCTTTTGCATTTGAAGAGTAATTTGACACTTTTAAAACGTTTTAAAACCAAAATTTAAAAAAAAAGCGCGAAATTAATATATTTATACTGAAGAACCTACTTAAAAGCAAGCCAAATTGAAGAGGGACAGATTGGAATGGTTCATAATGTTCTACATTAGAGAGCAGCAATTCGTCCCTGCAAATGCATTTTTGTAATTTTAACCAATTTTATATTTTAATATTTACCTCATATTCAATGTATTTTATTTCAAGGCAGCGTTTCCTTAAAGGTCGAAAATCTTATTCGAAACACAAGGTCACAATACAAAAGACATTTTTTCTTAGACAAATACATGAAGCGGAGATCTGAATTGAAATTGTGCCATCTCTCGGCCGAAATACGTTATGATATTTCTCTTGAGACACCTCAGGGTGTGCTTGGGTGGGTCTAATATTATGCAGTCTATCTCTAAGTTCCCGAGTGGTCTTCAGTATATGTGGCAGAGTAGTGCATGAGTGAGTGTGTGTGCGTGTGTGTAAAGGTAAAGAACAGAACAATTAATATTAAGAAAAGATCCAAAGCAATCCGTGGCCCGATTGTTAGGGTACTTCTACATTCGCCTGGAGTTGATCCAAGATACCACGTTAAACTACCGATCCAAGACACCAGTCACTTCAGTTCCTCTCCAACGAGTAGCTGTTATCTAACCAGTGTCGAAATTGTCTGGACTCGAACGCTAGAAATTTCAGGTCAGAGACGGTGCGTTGGCAACGATTGGTGCCCTGAGCCATCACAGCCGGCGAGCCGGCTGCTGTCAGCGCGCGCACCGCATCTACCGGCGCGGCGCGCAACCTTAATGGACGAGCCGTGTCTCGTGGAGGCGTGGTTCGCCGCAGGGGCTGCTGGACGAGCGATGTACCAGCAGCGGTGATCGGGGGATGGGGGGTGGATGGCGTTTCTGCTACGCGCCTCTGCTCATACGCTGTCAATACACGCCATGCGCTGTAGATGCCTCGTACACAGGTCTCCGAAATGACTTGCCCTTGCACGGTAGGAGAATGAGAGGTTAGTGTGTGTGTGTGTGTGTGTGTGTGGTGAGAGAGAGAGAGAGGAGAGAGAGAGAGGAGAGAGAGAGAGAGAGAGAGAGGCCGAGAAATCATGTCAAAACATCATTTCCGGTTTGGAGACACTCACAGCCTACGAAACAGTTCACGCAGTTAAACGCCATGTCAATGGGGGTTTTTCGTTCTTTTCTTAAAAGACTCTTGCGCGACTTGGGTCAACCATGGGTCCAAATTCTACAAAAAGTTTCATATCCAATCGATTTAGAATGATATTATTTCTCCAAACCTCAGCAAAATGTAATTAAGAATTCTGATGTAAAATAAACAACCGAAAAGTAAAAAAGAAGACCCATCGAAAGTCATCGAAATGTAGGAAAATCCTAAGGGTAAAAGGTTTTTTTGTAAGAAACAATCTGGTAATATTCTTCTATTTAATGCAGCAATAGGTCATTTTATTTTAGATGTGGTCATCAATTTACTTTCATGGGTTTTCAATAGGTAATATATTTCATTTTTATACAGAAGAGTTCAGTTTCATTTTCCAGAATTACTAACACGTAGCATATTGTCTTACTGAAGTGATAGGTGCGATTCCGTTCGTCGCCGACGTCGCCTAGCTGACTAATGCACACGTCTTTCTGGCATGGCTACAACGCACGGAATACGATCTCTGGGATTACTTACAATTTCGGCGGAGCTTGTGAAGTATTTGGTGCGCGGTTGCCACCTGACACGCAGAACAATGTGAACTTTCTCTAGTCTTTGTGTCGTCACAGAGCACAGTAACCACATTTTCCTGAATATGTATTTACATTCCTGTGACTACTGACATCACGTGTTTTTATTATATTTCCATTGTACGTGGATGAAACAATATTTGAATATAGGACACCATCCACAGAATTGAACTTCATGCATCAGAACTTCATGCATCTAGAAGCAATGATAGAAATCAACATCTCGATTAATTCTTTCAATGCTAATACCTCAAGAGCAGATTAATTAATTTACTATAGTATTAGAAAACGACAACATAAACGTCTCAATTGCATTCATCGCTACCTTAACAATATTTAAAGCTTGTTGTTTTAATTGCTCAATTTTCCTGTTGTTGAGTTGTGCCCACGTGCTCTAGTTAAGCAAATATTTTAGCAATCTTTCGAAATATATGTTGCAACTAATACATGTCTCAGAACAAATAAAAATTATTATGAATAATCGCATTGACAGAGAAATATTAACTTATATTGTAGTACTTTCATGAAAAATCAACATGTTCATTAGAACTGTCCATTCTGAGTGTAATGTATCTGGAAACCCTGTGAACTATCACATTTTGGTTATAAACTCGAGAAAGGATTTGCTTCTAACAATGCATTTACCTAAAGCCAGCTACGCCAACTCTCCTGCCACGCTTCATGAACGTAAACTGGAAGTACACATTGAGAGCTTTCTCTAGGGCGCCGGGTGTTTAGATAGGATATAGGCAAGTTGTGTGCTAATGCGTTGTGCGGGAGATACGACAGGCCAAGGTGGCTGGCCAGAGCTTTCACATCGAGAGCATTATACTCAAAACATTCCGCTTCGCCAAAGCCTTTACTCCTAGTTTATCTCCGGCCTTCATTCCTCCCCATTTTGTAATTTTCATTCTTAATTTTTTCTTTTTCAATTCTTTTTTACTATTATACTTTATTACAGCCTAGAAATACTATTAGGAAGATGGTGAACATGTGTTAAATAAAGGCAAAAAAATACAAGATACAATTATTCGTTTATATAGACATACAAATATCAACACAAACACTGAAAGTTCCCAGCATTATCCAATAATGAAGCTTGTGAAATATCTGTTCATTTAGTATGTAAAAAAAATTATTGATATGTTAAAAAATATTGATTGTGGCTCATGTGTACAAAACTTATTCTTTAACTTACGACAAAACATACAGTTTTGTGCAATTGAGGAAACATTGGGGTTTTGTATCAAGTCAAAGGTATCTGAGGAAGAGTAAGAATACGATTAAAGCTGTTTTCATGTGCTTGGCAATTGTTTAATGTTGTTCTCTTAAATAGCTGTGATTTGCTTCTTTCAGCTAAAATTGCTGGTTCAGATAATAATGGACATAATTATTTTCCTTGTGCAAAAGGAAGTGGGACTTATTCAAATATTTTTCAATCCACTCTGTAAAAGAAATTATAATTCCATCAAGTACGTGATCATCAGGTGTCTAATCATTGAATGTTTATTATAATAATTGTAAGTTACAACATGTACAATTTTCGTTCTTTAGTGAAGTTGGAAGGTGGAGTAAACCGGTTCCTTCATAGAGGAGTACTTCGACTGCGGAACTATGAAATTCATTACCAATGAATTTTTAAAAAATTATTTATGTAGTGGGCTATTTATTACAAATAAAGAGAAGATAAACTTACACGACTGCCGTACAGACGCAACCGACGAGACACCTCTGTACAAAAAATTACAGTTAAGTTTAAGCTAGAAAAGCTATTAAATGACACAGACAATTTCTATAAATAAGGGACCTACTCTCTTGAGTCAGGGATAGCTCTTCGATTTAGTCCACCTTCTTATCAACTGTCTTTTATTGGAGTCCAAAAGACTTACCAGGACTCTAGTGGTACCTACCACACTCCATGGGACAATTCTCAGTAAAGAAGTCCCTCGCGCTCCCCAAATGTTATGCCAACATAACACTCATCCCTGTCCTGAACCACTGCATATGAGCATATTGTAGCGCGCAGCTTAATCGCCATTCTTGAACCCAAGTTCAATCAATCAATGTTTCTTCATTTTACGAGGCCTTCAGGCCTGCTCTTCCGTCTGACCACGCAAATTTCGCTATGTTCTTCTCGCCATCTAGCAGAAAAAAAGGTATGGTTCGGGCGATTTCAATTTAGCTCTGTGCCTTCTTTAAGGCATGAGGAAAATTTACATGCAGTAAATCTACTACATGGGATAGGTGACTATATTTCTCCTCCCAAGGAAGTCGGAGTAAGGATTTTTTCGGTCACAAAAATACACGGTTTTAACACGCAAATTTGAGTGCAACAGTTCGATACGCTGACCGTTACACCACTGAAGCTGTACAAGTGCCACTGCACAGCAGCCACGCATTGTTCAGGGTGTTGGGATCCAATTCCTGAATTACGCTGTTAGGCAGATTGCACAGAAATCTCACATACGGTTATCGATTAGAGATTACGCAGTGATTAGAGTATTGATACCCCAGGGAGAGGGAATTCCACCTACTCCACAAACCAGTTGTCCGCGTACTTGGGCATACCTGTCCCAAGTCCGAGTCCCCAGAGACCTCTTGACAGTACACGTATTTCAGTTATCTACGTATCTCAATACAATAGAAGTGTATCTAATTTAAAAATAACAGACTTTCAAAAACAATTCAAATCATTATTTACATATTATAAAAATCTATTCCTTTTCACATGTTTTGTTTCTGTCGGCCTGTTTGTCCGAAGTGATGGCCGAAGCGGCGGCAGTGGCGTTGACAGTGGCAGTGGCGGTGGCAGTGGCTGCGGCTGCGGCTGCGGTTGCGGTTACTGTTGCGGTTGCGGTTGCGATTGTGATTGTGATTGTTGTTGTGGTAGTGGTTATGGTTGTGGTTGTGATTGTGGTTGTGGTTGTGGTTGTGGTTGTGGTTGTGGTTGTGGTTGTGGTTGTGGATGTGGTTGTGGTTGTGGTTGTGGTTGCGGTTGCGGTTGCGGTTGCGGTTGCGGTTGTGGCGGTGGCGGTGGCGGTGGCGGTGGTGTCGACGATGGGGGTGATAATGGCGGGGGGCGGCGCCAGGGGCGGCGCGGCGCGGCGCGGGGCAGGCAGATGGAGTGCACAGTGTGGGGCCTCGGTGCCCGCGCGTGCTCCAGGTGACGTTTCCAGGCTCTGAGCCAAGCGCGTGCTCTCTGACCGAATGGTATGTCGGACCCCCTACCCCGCCCCGGATCTCTCCCGCGACACTGCCACGCATCGCCGCGCCCTCGCACAGACGCAGTAGGATCCACTGAGGCAATAGGCAACACAAACATTTCGTTTAGTTTTGTTTTAGGCTTACTAGATTTTTATTTGACAAGCTTATAAAAATAATGAAAAAGGATTACATTGATTTGTGCTCATAACTATTCTCCTAGAAATTAAATTGCTATTTCTATTTTGTAATACATATCAATTCCTCCCTCCACCTTTCTTTATACTTCCTATGTCTTTCCCGCTTCCTCTTATTATCTTATCATTTCATCATTATTTATTTACTCTTCTCATTTCATTTTGCATACTCATACCCTTCGAGATTGAGAACTTATTCAATCATTTCCCGCCCTACGACAGAGTTGTAAGGTCGAGGAGGTGGTGTTTACACTGGATGGAGATGAGAGGCAAATGATGATAGGGCTATGCAGAAATGAAGAGGTCACAATATAACCACTGCACTGCGTGGAACCTACCTCGAATACCGAAAATACCACTTCAATCTGGCGGGGATAGTATTTGCGACCCAGTGATAGAATGCAAGCAGTCTCAGTACTGTCTCACAGGTCGCCAATTCTCAAAGGCGCACACTGGTTTCAACTGAAAACGTGGCCATAATTCAAATAATCGAACTTCACGCATAGATGTTAGTACGGATATCGTTGGTAGATCAATTTCCAGCGAGACGGAGAAATTCCAACCTTATTTCAGAAACGTATTTACTGGTGATGTTGGCAGTACCTGAACGTCGATAAATAAGCCACATTTTGATTCAGTCTTAAAAAACTGCGTGTTTAAACATTTTTACTTGGATTTTTATGTATTGCTGAATGGATAAGATACCTGGAAGTTAACTTTTCTATATATTTTGTTTACGTTTTACTTTTCTATATATTTTGACGAATAAGGGCTGGTGTAGTAACCTTTTTAACGCATCTCCTTTTTATATACTGAGCTCTATAAGTTTGTAAAACCTTAGTATCACTTTGCAATTTTGCTGGACAAAAAGCCTCAACTAGTTTCTATCAGTATGCTAAATTGCAACATCGCATATTTGTTCCTTTTTGTTTCATGATATTGGGGTGCGTAACTGTCTTGACTCGATACCGCGTGCGACTGCTCGTGCTGCCTGGCTACGGTCGACTCCATGCCTCATGATTAGGGGGAAGATATTAATCAAATGTCATTTTTTCTTTTCCCTATATAAAAATGATGTTTAGTAAAAAAAATTCATTTTACGTGAAGACACAACAAAATGACCCGCGTTTACGCGTAATTTGTTAGCATTTATTGTTCATTTCCATTAATAAGTTATTTTTTACCTTTTACATTTTTCGGAAACAGATTTCGGCGATTTTAAAACCATTTTAATGATTGTTGCACGATAAAAAATATTTACGAGGTGCAACAAATGCTCACCACAAAATTCCTGAGTAGTCTATTCGATTTAATGGCTTGTATACTATAATGTCAGCCGTTGTAAGTATTATGTAATCCAAGGTTCCTATGATGTTTCTAGGCGCCTTTGTCAGTTCGTCCGATTTCACAGTAAATAAAGGCAGATATTTTCTTTTACAGATCAGTCCAAACCCAAAGTTTGCAAACTGTGTTGCTCTGAACGAAGGGAAGAAGCCTTGATTACATCAGTAATATACCCAACAGTTGGAGTTGTTCATCTGAAGTGGTTTCGATCAATTTTTTACATCATTTTTCTTTGTGGTACTTTAAATGCATTTTCAGAGCATGCCAATGTTTTAGATAATCAAAATCCGCCCCTTGCTCGTAATGTTCCGTCTACCTTTGATAGCTGAAAATGTGTATTTTCAAGAATCATTATGTTCAAAGAATAAATACGAGGATTACTATTTTAACTTAATATTTGAATGAAATCTGTACGCCTAAAACCTTACTAAATTTTACATATGATACCGCTGAATTTTCAGATATTTCCTCCACCATATTGGATCTGGGATTTTCCAATTTTGAGATTAAATTCAAAATCACCAACTCTGAAAATCCTGAAACACATTGTCAAGCAAATCCACTTAACATTTAACCATTGGATCTCTTATATTGAATTTTTAAATTTTAACATAAAATTGATAATTAATTACTAAAATACTTAATATACAGTTTCATGGGAATCTGTTTTATTTTTAAATATTTGATCCGTCATTTTGTATTTTCCAATTTTGACATCACATTCGTAATTAGCGACCCCACAAGTCATAATATGCACATTTTCGTAGGGTTGTACACACAGCTTCTAATTATGACCAGGTTTTGGCCAGCTGAAACCAATGTACGGCGCCACGCTAGGAAATGAGGGCTTCATTTTTCTACGTAGACGTTAGGATACTCAAAAGATCGCGCTTGCAAAATGAATCCATCGGTTGTTATTTCTCCCAATCACATATTTCTCCATTAAAGCGACAATATCTCTCGCGTGTCTGTTTTTGGCATCCTTTCAATGTGCACTGGACACTTCATGTTCTGTTTCAAGTAAAATAGCTTGCCTTGGATTGGAAATTTGTTTTACGCAAGATTTCGTTTCATGATCGGTGCCAGATATTGGAGACGACACTTGGAAACATTGAGCAGGTTTGGGTACACGTAAAAGATAAAGTCTTAATATAACCCTGTTCAGTTATCTTATTAATGTGTGTTCTATCCTTAATGTGGTTAAACCAGATTTTCTTTAGATATACAAAATTTAGATAGAAATGCACGTATTAAACGAAAAATAATGGTGATTCAGTCACGGTTTAAACACAATCCGTAACAAAAGGAGTATGATATTCTTAACATACAGTATCGAATCGATATATAACTGCCTCTCACTATGTAACAGGTTTTCCTCCTTCGGAACAACAGCGCCCAAATTGTGTGCTTGCCAAGTGTCCATCATCATGAAACGTGTAGTTTAACCAGCGAGGAGGTGCCACACGAATGCAGGAACGAGAAGAGAATGGAATACAAACAATATGTGTGTACAGCGCGAGAGCCGTAACATTATGTTCATGGAACGGAAGGATTTTTAAAAAAGCCTGAATTTAGCTTAAGATGCGGAAGGAAAACTTGCATTATTCGGAGGACGTAAAATATTTGTAAGGTATGGGAAAACATAATGAAACTTAGTGGGAAAATAATAAGTTTAAACAAACCCTTGGTAGCAAACGCATGACCAAAACATACAAATTATACTTATCGCTACTAAACGGGGGAAAAGTTTGAAGGAAATGACGCGGGTAGCACAAAACACTGTGAACTGTGGAATCAATATGTTTGGTTAATAGATGATCTGGGAAAATAAAAAAAAACAGGTAAATGAGTATGAGGAAATAGACGTGGGCTTCTATGAGCAGCTCAGTGTGCTATTTTTTTTGCGTACAGACTCAGATCCTTCTTCAGCAGGTGCAAGTAGCTTTCTGAGAGGGGGAGATCAAAATTTTAGATGAATTCTGATTTTTATCCCCCAAGGTTGTTAGCATTGGAGGTATGGACGATGAGATGATAATGATGATGATAGTGAGGGATGTAAGGACGACATTTTAGATGAATTCCGATTTTTATCTCCAAAGGTTGTTAGCATTGGAGGTATGGACGATGAGATGATAATGATGATGATAGTGAGGGATATAAGGACGACACGCACCTATAAACATACGCAAATACACCCATGCCACGGTCTTCTGGTCCGAGGCCGCAACGGCACAACTGCTCTAACGATCTCAGCCATCTCTGACCGACAGGGTACTATTTGTGATAAAATATTATATAAATTTTGGTGGATGTCAACAAAATTGTTAAAAACACCTACAGATGTCACAGACAGATATTTCAGTGATTGTTCCATTAAGAGGCAGACTCACCAAACGTGGAGATTTATTGGACCCTTGCATCTACCGCATCTACCAAACTATAAGGACGTGTGTTTTGCTTTGGTAGAGCAACACACGTATTACTAAAAATACATCTAAGCAATATTAAATCGTATTTTAGAGAACCTTCCGAAGTATTCAGAATGTTGATTTAGTAGAAACAGTACTGATGAACAGTTTGGTTCCACAATGTAAAGTGGCTTAGGAGGATTTAAGATACAATTTTTACGAAAACTAAAATCTATCTACCATCGTCTAATAATTCTGTATCGTCATCGTCATGAAAATGCTGTGTCTTAAAGAATGATTTCTCAATAAAAGCATTATTTGTTCATCTAATTGGTTGGAGAAACACGTGCCGTATTTTCTCTACCTGACTTGATCTGACAATGACTTTCATTGTATCGAAAGCAAAATTATGATATCGTCGTTCCCTAAATGCGCCATAACGACGAAGAAAGTGGCAGGAGAATCGATAACAATAACAGACGAGGCAAACAACCAAGAGATAGCTGAGCAATGAACAATACTGCGCAATGCACAAATGAGCATTAAAAGACACTTTGTTAAAGCATGAGGTGCTTATACACCATCAATTTCAATGTTATATTCTTAATTAGAAAGCGAAAGAAGAAAAAGGATTGGATACGATTAAGCAAAAGAACCTAGAGCAGTCATATGTGGACGATTTCAATTTCTTTACCATTACACATTCCCAAAGAATTTTGCGTCAGATGAGCAGAGGCTGACAGCAGTCATTACCCTCACGCCACACACCAATCGTAACATACGAGACACATACTCTACGGCACTGTAAGTGCAGTAACATCAGGTTTGATATTACATTATTGAATAGAGAGGAAGGAAATGATACGATAATTTACATTGCACACGAAATGTTAGATATAAGGTCTTAGAAAAATCATTAGAGAGGATACATGGGCCATATTCTATTATTTTGCCATTGTCAAATTATGAGACGAACGTTTGTGACGGCGGTAAGACAGCTTGAAACAGTTAGCCGCATACAAATTATCCACTTAAATGGGTGCTTATGGAACCAATTTTGGAGTCGTGCATATCACATTTACATTGGGAAACTACGTTTCATAACAGTCACTATGAGACGTATGTTGCTACACCACCTGTTTGTAGATTATATATTTCAAAACAGAAAAATGTACGAAGATTGACATTCGATTTAGTGAATTGCATTAGACACGATTTCTTAAAACAATGCCGCAAAGATCTGAGCGGACGATTTCAATTACTTCGCCATTCCGAGACGTGCACGCCTCCAAAGGGCAGCCCAGCAGAGACCAGAGGGCTAGCCGCTCGGCGGCGGCGTGGCGGCGTGCCACACAGCCAGCGCGCAGGGGCGAGGCGTTAACCGGGGAGCCGCCCTTGAATGCTAATCGGCGGGTGGCGGGCTGCGGGCGGTTGGTGGGTCAGGCAGAGCTGCCGCGCGAGTGGTCAGTCGGGCGAGGAGCCCGGGAGACTATCCGGGTTCGCGAGCGCACCGAACGCCCCCACGGCATCGGCTGCAGGCGCAAAAAGGGCAGGGGGTGAGCGAGTAATGGTGGTCGAGGATAAAGTGGTGCAGAGGATATGATGATGAGGATGGTGTGATGTTTAAACAGGATACAATGATGAAGTTAGGAGAGTCGCATAAGGTCGAATAGAAACAAGAAACGGAGAAAAATTCAATATAGTGGAAGGGGGAGGAAATCTCTTTAGTAGAAGCGAAAGAGAAAACTGTGGAGGAGAAAGAAGGGGTTAAATAAGGATAAGAGGGAATGGAAATTATGAGTTGACATGAGGTTATGAAGACGACATGGAGGCGGAGAAATAAAACAAGCCAGAGAAGAACAAATGAACGTTTTGAAGGAGACATTCGAAGAGGTACGGAAGTGTAGATGCAAAAGCTGATGTAGAGAGAAGCGAAGGAAGGCATAAGGCATAGAGGAAAGGGGTGAACTAGGAACAGGAGGAAGATAAGAGGAGGATGTGGAGTAGGACAGTTAGTATACGACGGAGTTTATAGAGAAAGTGAGTAGGGAAAAGGAGAGAGGCTGAAAGAGGGAGAGACGAATGCGAACGAAGAAGGAGACTGAAGGATCCGGAGGTGGAGGTGTTGGTGGAAGTGGAGTCTGAGGTAGAATAGGCTCAATCAGGAAGTGGAGGAAGAGGCGTGGGCGGTAGCGCTGAGGAAGGAGGCGGGTGGGCGACCGGGGCTCGGCGGCCGACCTGCCGAACGCACCGTTGGCTGCAAATCTACTTTGAAACTGCGCCGCCCGAATTCCTGAACGACACCAACAGGGAGGAAGAGATCCCCGCCCACAATGTTAACAAGTTTTGCTTAAGGAGGATTAAGATACAATTTTTTTTAACGAAAAACTTAAAAAAATCTATCTACCCCCATCGTCTTAAAATAATTCCCCTGTAATCGTTTCATGGGTTTTTTAATGCAAAATGCTGTGTCCCCTTTAAAGAATGATTTTCTCAATAAAAGCATTATTTGTTCATCTAATTGGGTTTGGAGAAAACACGTGCCCGTATTTTGTCTTCTCTACCTGACTTGATCTGACATGACTTTCATTGTAATGCGAAAGCAAAAAATTAAAATGAACTATCGCCGTTCCCTAATGCGCCAAACGGACGAAGAAAGTTGCAGGAGAGTCGATAACAATAAAACAGAACGAGCAAACAACCAAGAGCTAGCTGAGGCAATGAACAATACTGGGCGCAATGCACAAATGAGCATTAAAAACAAACCTTTGTTAAAGCATGGAGGTGCTTATAATCCATCCCGTTTCATGTTTTATTCTTAATTAGAAAGCGAAAGAAGAAAAAGGATTTGGATAACGATTAAGCAAAGAACCGTAAGAGCGTCATATGTGGAATTTCAATTTCTTTCCATTACACATTCGAAAGAATTTTGCGTCTAGATGAGCTAGCGGCCTGACAGCAGTTCATTATCCTCACGCCACACACCCGAATCGTAACATAACGGACACATAACTATATCGGTACTGTAATGCAGTAAACACAGGTTTGATATTAATTATTGAATAGAGAGAAGGAAATGGATTACGATAATTTACTATTGCATCACGAAATGTTGATATACAGGTCTTAACGAAAAAATCATTAGAGAGGATAGCATGGGCCATATTCTATTATTTTTGGCCATCTGTCACTATGAGACGAACGTTTGGTGACGGCGGGTAGACAGCTTGAAACAGTTAGCGCAATACAAGGTTATCGCTTTAAATGGGTGCTTATGGAACCAATTTTTGGAGTCGTGCATATCACATTTAACATGGGAAACTACGTTTCATACAGTCCATGACGACGTATGTTGCTACACCACCTGTTTGTAGATTATATATTTCAAAACAGAAAAATGTACGAACGATTGACATTTCGATTTTAGTGAATTGCATTCGACACGATTACTTAAAACAATGCCTCAAAACAAAGATCTGAAGCGGACGATTTCAATTACTATCGCCATTACGAGCCGTGCACGGCCCTCCAAAGGGCAGCCCAGCAGAGACCAGAGGGGCTGGCCGCATTCGGCGGCGGCGTGGCGGCGTGCCTCACCAGCAGCGCGCAGGGGCGAGGCGTTAACCGGGGAGCGCCTTGGAATGCTAACGGCCGTGCGGCGGGCTTGCGGGCCGGGTTGGTGGGTCAAGGGCAGAGCTGCCCGCAGTGGTCAAGTCGGGCGAGAGCCGGGAGACTATTCCGGGTTCGCGAGGCACCGAACGCCCACGGCACTCGGCTGCGGCGCAAAAAGGGGCGGGGGTGAGCGAGTAAATGGTGGTCGAGGATAAAGTGGTGGCACGAGGAATATGAATGGATTGGGAGGATAGGTGTGATGTTTAAAGCAGGGACGATGATGAAGTTAGGAGAGTCCGCATAAGTTTCCGAATAGAAACAAGAAAGCCGGAGAAAAATTCAATATAGTGGAAGGGGGAGGAAATCTCTATAGTATGCTGTATATGTACCCATAGCTGATGGTGAGAGCACTCACGCGTAGGATATATCAGTGATGGATAAGAGGAATCCGGGAAATATTGAGGTTGACATGAGGTTATGAAGACGAGCATGGAGGCGGAGAAACTTAAAAATGTAGTAACCTATATCTGCTGGTAAGAGTGCAAACTATGGAGTTTAGCTGTTCGAGATGTGATGGACGCACGTGTGTTCGCGAGAGATAAAAGCTGATGTAGAGGGAAAGCGAAGCGAAGGCATCAGGGCATAGAGGAAGGGGATAACTAGGAACAGAGAGGAAGATAAGAGGAGGTGCTGGATAGGACAGTTAGTAAACATATGAGGCGACGGAGTTTATAGAGAAAGTGAGTAGTCAGGACAGGAGAGGCGCAGAGGGAGAGACGAACTGCGAACGAAGAAGGAGACTGAAGGATCCGGAGCGTGGAGGTGTTGGTGGAAAGTGGATGTCCATAGTAGACGCACGTTGGGCGATGAGGAGGCAGATAGAGTAGGCGACACACTCGTGGTGCGGAGGTCGTATAGTGGGAGCTTCGCGGGATAGCGCCAGTGCGTCGGACTGCAAATTACTTTGAAGGCGCGCGCGCCCTGCTGATAACTGATCTGATAATCCGAACTTCAATTACAAGGCGCCTGCTCGGTTCGATGTGGCTGCGGACGATCGCCCGCGCGAGCGGGGGGACGGGCGGGTGGTGGGGTGGGTGTTTGGTGGGTGGGCTGTGTAGGCGGGGGGAGGTGTGGGGAGGGCGGGGAGCTTGCCGTCGATCGGGCAACCTTTCGCTTGCTCCCTTTGATTGAACAGCGCTCGAGGGGCACTATGCACGCTAAGGACCCATGTGCTATCCGCAGAGAGCTCGCTTGGCGCATACCTCCTCTCATGCAGTGTATAGTTGCGAGAGAATATTACTATATAGCGTCCTATCGCTATGGGCTTGTGACTTCTGCATATATGGTGGTCAAATCAATAAGCCAGGAAGGAGTCATGTGTGTCGTCGATGTGTGTATAGTGGGAGGTAGTCTCAGCGATGAGGCCCATGTATAGTGAGTTGCGAACATTTACAAATAACCGAACGAATAAAATATTTAACATCCTCTTTCGCAACAATCATATCTGAATAAAGAAAGTAGTGTAATATTATCTCACGAAAATTTTGAACCAATATAGTGCGCG
>BOPP01000013.1:5747505-5783648 GCA_017312745.1 Gryllus bimaculatus
CATAGATACTCACGATCGAATCGGCTGAGACTGTCCCTCCACGGCCCGTCGCCGTCGGGGAGCGCTCGCGCGAGCCGGCAACGTAGATTGGACTCGCGGCGCGGAGCGGTAATTAGTGTAGAGTACGATCGTGATGATCAATACATGCGCATTGGGAACCCGCGGCGGGCGCAGCGGGGTTGTTCAATGCTGGGCGGGGTGGGGAGGGGCATGCGGCGAGTAGTACTCCGCGGCTGACGAGGTCGGGGCAGGGAGGCCCACTGGAGCGGGTACGTGAGAGACGGTGTGAGAGATCGGGGAAGGAAGAGGGCTCAGATAAGAAGGGGAATGGCAGGAGAGGTCAGGGGAAGAGGCGAGATTTACGGAGTTTGGGTTGCCGCGATGGCTGGTGCGGAGATTGCGGGCGTTGGGAAGGTGTGCGAGTGGGCGTAGGGATGATGGCAGGAGTGGGGGATAGCCCGGTTGTGTTGATCCAACGGGGTTTTGGTGGTGATCGGAGTTGTGTGACGAGAGTGAAAATAGGTGGGGATGTATTGAATGGAGCAGACGACAGTTCGCGAGGGGCGAGACAAAGGATAATGTGTGATGGCTGCAAATTGACGGTAGTATTCATGCAAAGATAGATGCCATTAGAAGCGGTGTAAGCAAAGGCATACATGGTGAAAAGAGATAAATTGAAGACAGGCGAGGCATATTACATACATCAAATAAATATACAATGAGATGTTATGTAGTGATGTGAACGAGGGACTCGTGTTGAGGATATGAGCATGTTAGATGTAATTCGCTTCAAGTAAGGCGTGAGGGTACAAGATGGGAACGGTGAGAATGTTGGTGCGGGAATGGCGTGTTCCGAGAATGTGAGGCGGGGATGGTCTGGTGGGGGTAGTGGAGAGAATTATATGGCAGAGATTGAAGTTGTCGAGGGGTATGAGGATGGAAATGTGATGTGAACGATGTGACGGGCATGGTGTGTTGGAAATTATGTGATGGGGATGATATGTTAGGGATTGTGTGGTCAAGATGATGGAGTGGCAATTACGCGATGCAGATCGTGTTATTGGGAATGGAATAACTAGTAATGGTGAGGCGAGCATGGTGTGGCGGGGATGGTGTGGCGGGGATGGTGTGGCGTGAGGGTGTGGCGGGGATGGTATGGAGGGATTAGTAGGACGAAGAAAGGTTACGTGGGGATGGTGGCACGGGTTTGGAGGGGCGGGGAACATGTCAGGACGGTAATGTTTGAACAACAAGTGACGAGAGGTCAGGGGAATGAGGGCAAGAAGAGGGTGGGTAGTGTGCTCTGGGGTGGGGCGGGTCGGTACGCGCGACCAATGCCCTGGTGGGAGAGGAGAGATAATTGGAAGCGAGTGCGCGACTGGCGCCGAGTCCCGCGCGCGGGGCGGCTGTGGCTCGCCCGCCAGCTGAACTCGCAACTGGCAGCGGCAGAGCGCCTGATGAAGCCAAATTGCGTCGCGCGGATCCCCTGGGCGCCGCCCTCCCACCGACCGAAGGAATTGCGCGAGGGCCTTCATCCAGGCGTTGTGGTGCCTTGCGCGGTTACTCGCTACCGGCCGTTGTCGTGGTCCATTACCACAAGACACGATTTCTCATTTGGGAGAAACAAATACGAATACATCAGGTCTTCATTGCCTCTGCATCTCTACGAGAGGATCGGAAATTGTTAGTCATCTTTTACTTTTATACACTATAAATTGTAAAATTTGACACAAGAAAGAATTTTAGTTTTTTTTAGCATTGACTCTGAAAGGTAAATCCATTTACATTTGAGCATTTATTGTATCGTAAATTAAGGGTTCGATGTATTCACAAAACTTCAGTACCGATATTGCTTATTTATTAACATTATGTAATTAATTATTTCTTCTCACTAAAATCTATTCAGTAATTGAATATGTTAGAATTATCAATGAAAGCAACAATACACAATGTCAGACTTATATTTCAAATAAATAATATTTATTAATTATCATTGTAACTAAAGAGAGTCTTTGGCATGCAAAAGAAATGTTAGCGATCAACGCGACGATAGAAGACCAACCTAGAAGTTTAACTTGAAGACACTTTCTGTAGATGCGTTAATTATTTTTTCGTACGAACTCATGAAAAACTAAAGTTATACGTATACGATACTATTGCAATCATTTACAGTATGAAATACAGCAGTCATATTGATGAGGCAATTTTTATATGGTCACGACAACTTCGCTGCAAGTGTTCCGCAAAGTGTTTCTTTACATATGTTTTCAAATTTCAAAAATTTCATCCAATAAACTGTAATAGGAAATTTTGATTTTTGGGCGTAAGTGCTGAAATAACAATAAATTAAAATAACAATGCGGACTCCGGAAAGAAGACATTCAATTTCCCTACGTCGCCCCAAGTTTATAACAACGAGACAGGCATATGTGGCGTGGGTCGATCACGTAAAAGTGCAAGGTCACCGGAAAACCACAATTACATGTTCGTGTTTAGCGCGCATCACGTCCCAGGGAAGAAATACAGAGGGCGCTGAATTGCAGGGTGTGTCCCTTCTGCTTTGAAACGAATGCGCTGAAATGCAAGTGCAACTTTGTTCCGGAACAAATCTGATGATGAGTAGAAACACATACTTTTATCTTTCATACCATTTTAGTAAGGCAATTACTTTATGTCTTGATTATTTCTCATGCTCAGTGGAGAATTCATGTTACAAATAATATAATGATTATATAATATTATAATATTTGTCCATCAATGTAATGTTTATTCAATATTTGAGAAATGATAAAGCTGGTGATGAAGTAACATTTCATTCCCTGGTTTCTTTTGGTTCGGTTTTAAACATTTTTTGTTTAAACTCAGGTCAGTATTATGTAGACCTTCGAACTGCCCCTACACGCGCCCTACTTTTGTCTCATACTTTGCCTATTTTTGACTAAGCAATCACTCACAAGAAACTTTACTCTTTTCACTTTATCTAAAGAAAGTAGTTTAATGGAATCATCACTAATGTACACATTTATAAAGTGAATTGTGAAATTTATTCTTTGAGGAGAAAATTTATAAGACCAAGATATAAGATAATGCAGTGGTTTAATTATTGAGTACATATAGAATTATTCAATTAGGGTCAACGTTGTTGAGAAATGGGTTTTACGCGTAATTTAATGTTGCTAAAATATATATTATTGTGTTCTACTTTAAAATGATTTCTTTAGACAAACTGATGTGTACTTTCTAGAATATTGCTCAGTAACAATTAATCGCAGGCAAATGAAATTAATCCGATTAATGTAGATACGCACTGACGCATTGAGTAATTCATAAGCACTGTGTAAATAATGTACATACAATATTAACTTTTTAGTCTCTTTACCAAGACTATATCGCTTCCACGCTGAAAAAAATTGTTTGGAGCTTTATTAAAATCCATAGATCTGTTGGAAGGAAATGTGGATGGCGAAAGCTAGCTTCACAATGAAAAGCGTTCTTTTTCCGATCGGTCGGATAATGAATGGAATCTTTCAAGTGATGATCATCTCTCAGTTGAAGCGAAATAATGCACATGGACTGGCATCAATTTATAATTTATCCTTGCTGTGTCTGCGTGCAGTAGATGCCTCTGTATTCCAGTATCCCTCATTCGCGCTGTAATTAGCTCCGTCACAAAATAGAATTATGCAAGATCACCTATGTTGGAAGTGTCATGTCCAAATATACAGGGTCTGTCTATTCGATCGTAGGGAATAGAGAACGGAAATTATATGATGTTTATGGACACGGATAATGTATTTTCCCGTAACACAAATCAACATTTTTTTGCAGAAAGACAGATTTATTTACCATCCGTGTAAATGTTCAAGCTTGTAAAAACATTAGCTCTGTTTTTACAAATACGAGAGTACATTAAGCCAGAGTGGAAAAAGTTGAATTAAATACAATTTCATTGAGCTCGGTTAACTAATTCGTGATGCGACTAGAAATATTTTGGCGGATAAGAGAGGTAGGAAAACATTTTTTAAAATCTGTATGGAAATAAAAAGAATGATTTCAAATAACAGAAATTCGTAAAATATTTTAGCATTTTCCATAGATTGAAATCTTTTGGTATCTTCACTTGGAAAATCAACTTGCGAGATTAAATCACCATAGACTAGCTCATAAAGTTTAATTGACTTTATTGATTACATAAAGTTAAAATTATGCGTACCAAAAAAATCAATTTATCTTAGAAAATTTGATATCAATTTACATGTACAAGTTAACAAATTATGAAAGTGAATATATTATTAGTGGCAGACATTAATTATCATAAAATTACAAACATGCAAAGAGATAGTAATATTTAACCCTATTTTAACTTCCGTGCTAACGTGGCTACGTATCAGGCGTAATTGTATTTGTCGGTGACTGTTCAACCAGATTAAACCTTCGTGTAAATACATGATCAGCATTGGCAACACCGTGACCTGTTGACATATGATTATTATTTCACAGGGGGGATCTCCCGTGCAGCAACACTAGGAAGTTCAATTACCTAATTAATCGTCGATATCCACCACAACGCCACCTGTCAAGGGAGGTAGATCGAATTGCACACTGCTGCAAGATACATGTCAAGATATTATTAGACCAGACTGTAAAATGAAGATTACCAATTCCGCTTGCCGGTCTTCATTGGTGCCAACATTGAATCAAACATCTAACAAGAGAATATAGTTTTATATTAAACCACTAAAATACGACTATTCCGTCGAAATCTGCCACTATTGGTAAATAATTTGAGGAAAAATCCGGGTCCCAGAGGGAACACAAAAGAGATTATATACAAAGTGCAGATGTATATATATATATATATATATATCATAATATTTATATATATTCGGATATATTATATATATATATAATATTGGTGCCGTTATGCCGATGCGGTCAACCCATACACACCACCGTCCTCATGTTGTAACACTACGGAGAAGAAAAGCAGCGAGGATTAACAGACGCGTAAGCAAAGGCACTTAAAACTCTGGCCGGTGGTATCCGTTCCCACCATACTAAGTATCCCGAGCAAAACCCAAGGCATTTGTAAAGTTTCATGACGAATGCGAACTAAGGCTCGCAGCTATGTTTCTTGAGAAGGCGGTTTACAGAGGGGAAGGCAACCCCCCCCCCCCATCACCGAAAATTTCCCCAGTCCCGCACCATTAAATAAACGCGAACCCGCAAGCGGAAAGCTCTCTTTCTATGCCACCACGCGGTTCGCAGTAAGCGAGTTGCTCTTCCCTGATCACCGTTCGCCGACGGTCAACATTTCGAATTGTAAACATTAGTTTAATATTTTGTCCGCTGCCAACGTACTACTAGTAGGAGTTATTCTAGAGTGATCTCGATACAGACGTTCTAGCTAGTCGTCTTCGCGAAGTAGTGCAATAAGTTATTCGTTTCTATTCTAAATTAACCAAACACGGGAAAGTGCAAAAGAGATATTACCCGTTGTGAAGAATACATTAAAAAGTTCTGGCTTGGCTAAACGCTAGAAGTAGCTACGAGCGAGGAACTTGCACGGTGTATTCACGTGAAGTGCAAGGTGACATTTTTCGCAACGTTGGCGTACTAGTCAGAGGCGCCGGCTAGCAGACGATGGCGAGAAGAAGTTCGAGAGCTTGGCGCACGAGGAAAAGAAGACGGATCGAAAAACGAATGAAGAACGCGAATGAGGACGCATAACCATGTAGACGCAAACGCAAGACGCAGAGGCGAAATCCCGTCTCTCCTTACAACGCAAGAGGTTTGGACCCGAGCGCGTCACCGCAGCCCGACCAGCGCACGACCGTCAAGGCCAAAGAGTGCGAAGTCCACGAGGATAACCACTGAGAGAACCCGCAGAAAATTAAGGTCACGTTTCACGTCCAGCAGAGAAAAACTAAGTTATAGCCGAAAGCTGCTAAGAATGTGAGGCATACGGTGGCAACAAATGATTACAGTACTATAGTATGAGCAGACGTTTTGACATGCGCCTATCGTCCTGCCTTAAAAAAAAAATGCATTTATTGCGCACATCTAGACATTTATTATTTCGCTATTTTCAGACCACATTTTAATATTAAATCGCAGTAGTGAGCACTTGCATCACATATTTGTTCTTTACAAAGTAATATCTTGAAGCGAGAGATGTAAATTGCAATTTATTTTCATGCTGCAATGTAATTAGAATAGCACAAAAATCCCTAGACACCAATTAATTTCCAACGCGAGAGACCGAAATTTTCATCTTCCCAGTGTAGTTTAGATATAACCTCGGTAGATCCATGTCAGAAGTATCAATTGTGACAGATAAATAATTATCCTCACAGAGTCTGTGTTGAGTAAAGGTGTCTATTTGTGTTGGTTGATTTATCCTTTGTAAAAGTGGCGATTCTACATTCTTGTTTTTGTCATATAAACTTATGCCACTAAAAAGTTTATATGTAATTATACGCTCGAAAATTTATGTGCATATCTGTGTGATTCTTATTGTGGCTAAGGAAGCTATATATCTCATATTTGCAGTTCTCGCACCGCATGCAAGGATCCTGCAATCCCATTGATTTATCTTTAAGCCTCGCTTCACGCGCGAGCGACGAAATATTCTCAGTATTAAAACCACGCGTTACGGTTCATGCCTGCCTTACGCGTCAGAAGGTGTGTAAAGTGTTGAACCTCTGGCGTAGGTGGATATGGTTAGAATATATGTCTGCATAGTAAGCTTTCTAGGTATATATATATATATATATATCTATATATATCTAATAATATATATTACATATATATAGGTAAGATGTATTATATGAAGACCACCAGTATATATGCGCCCAACCCAGCAGGCAAAAAAAGGAAGCGATAAAGAGCAGTTGACGTATTGCTGGTGTTCCCTCTCTCACCGCAAATCCATATATTGTAACACAAGGCCCGACGAGTCTCCTGCTCTTAGACGCCATTTCTCTTGTCTAGTTACTCTGCAATTTCTTGTCTACGTTGACGGACGACGCTATCCTACCAGGGCATTCCCCGCCTGCTATGTCAGACGTCGCCAATCATCTGCCGGAAGTCCTGCTGCCGGTCGTGCACCCTATATAGAGAAAGTCGCCTAAGACGCCCGCGTACCGCTACCCTGACGGCAGGCAGGCAGGCCGCCTGAGACCTTCACGGAGGCCCTCATGCACGGGTATTAGCTAATATCGAATACGAAACCACCTTCAGAGTGGGCTCACACCGCCATCCCAGCGCCTCCACGACCACCCAGCCCTAATAGCTCCTCACATAACATAGCTCCACACCCTCTGCGCGAATGCGGACTGCCCCTCTGCCGGATGTGAGTCCGCCTTGCCGCAGCCATTACTTTGAAGGGGAAGTTTTACTTGATCGCAACAAAGCTTTACATACCTATAGAAGTGCTCAATAAGTACAATATCTTAAGACCTTCGAGTAGGTTGGTTTGCTCCTGGACCGATATCGATTAATAGATATCGAGGGTGATAACCATCTTTTTAAAATTAACGTTAATTGTTTTAGTCTCATGGAGTAAGTTTTGGTGAAGCGAGAGATCTCTTTCTGTTTTCGAATTTCTGAATTCGGTGTTGAGACATAGCAACGTTATGCGAAGTAGTGAGGCTCACTATTTCAATTATCCGCAACTACATTCATTACTAAAAATGTATACCTCACTTCTGCCATAATGCTCCGACGCCAAGATAAATTCCCTCTGTTCTGACGAAATGTCACTCTTAGAGGAATACCACACTCGCCTCATCTGGTTGCAACTCCTGTCGTTGCCATCCCACTGTGCTGCCCTTCCTTCGCATCCACCACTGCCTGCGCGTCCTCACTCCTTCCACCCCCACTTGCGTTCAACCCACCCTTCCCCCTCCCCTCCCGTACCATCGTGGCCCCACCACCGCAATCACTCCAACTTCTGCCCACCACCGCCACCTCTTCCTGAATCGCAAACACCCGTGCTCCCATCCTCATCCCTGCCACAATTGCCATTGCCATCCCTCCCGCCACCACAACTATCACCTCCCACGCAGCAGCTCCTGCCCTCACCCCGCCCACAAACTGCCCCCCGCTGCCTCCGTCTCAGCTATCTCCATCAGCGGGTCAGGTTGCAGATAATTTGAGGCAACTCGGGCGAACCCACGCGGTCGGGAATTACCGACCTCGGGGCAGCCGCCAATCACTCCGACTCCGACCGCGGACGCCGCTACTTCCCCGGCGCCCCCCCACCGGCTGGCAGGGCGGGGGAGGAAAAGGGGCCAACAATCCAACCGCTATCAGGGAGAACACGGGATTACTGCTGCCTCTCGCGATGCGACTCATGTGCTTTACTTTCGAACAACTGTGAGCCCATAAGCCAGCAAAGGTAGCCTTCCCGTTTATCTCACAATAATACATATAGGTCTTATATTTTTTTATATCGTAAAAATATTTACAAATTTTATGGGCCCCAACCTCTTTTAGAAGTAAAAAAAAACATATTTTTGAATTTTGATTTTCCTGTTGCCAAATGTAACATTTATAAAGCTTGTTAAATATTTGTATTTTTGTCACAATAGTCCGCTCCAAGCGTAAGAAAAATAAATATTATTATTTCACAGAGTGAAAACTAAAGAATACGACCTTTTATTAAAAAAATCAATATCTTTATCATTATGGTATAAATCTCTTTGTATCGACAATTTGATAGCCTTTCAACTATTATCGTGGCAGAATACATAATTATAACTAAACATAGAAACATTTGTTTATTGTTCTAGCAAACTTAAGTTTTGAATACTATTTGTCACTGTCATTATCAACTTTCGGTTAAAGATTAAGTTACTTAAAAGCATTCTATGCTAATAAAATATAAAACTAAACATAATTAATCAATCCATAAGATAAGAAACAGGAAAGAGATAAGATCAGAATAGAACGAAAAAGTATGACCCCAATATTAAACTATGACGAAAGACTTAACATAGAACAATACCATAAACCCGCTATTTGTAACAACGGTTTACAACTAAAACTCGTTTTTCACATAAGAGAGAAAATTCAGAGCAAAACGCGACGTTAAACGCAAGACTAAAATATAAAACCAAAACAAAACCGAAACGTAAGACCATACTCCATCTAAAACATATCCCCAAATCAGTGGCGATACAATAGTACAACGTTTCTTTCATTACATATAACTTTTTCAATTCTCGAACTATAGAGAGTTAGATTCAAATCTTAACTGCACCATTTTGGTAAGTGTACTTCGTAAAAAAAAGGAAAAGAGTGAAAGTATTTCCGATAAATAGTCAATTTCATGTAACATTACGTGGTAACTACTCACATTTAACGAAAAATTGTACCTGACCTCTTATAAATATCCAACTTTAAAAAACAGAACTCAGTAAGAGAATATCTCAATTTTAAATTTTGTAGAAACCGCGGAAATAATTTTAACTTTTGCGATTTTCGAAACTTCAAAGAATTCAATGAAAACGTGCCATTTTTGTAAGCGTACTTTGTTCTATTCAAGGGGGAAAATTAAAGAAAAAAAATTGTCGCAATTTACAAGAAATGTTTGAAACGACGTTGGAATTTGTTGTAAATTATCCCCCCAAAACAAAATATCCGTTTAAAATCCGAGGGGCTACAACATCAGAGAGTTAGATGAGGGATTATGAATTTTGGTGAAATTCTATCTTATGATTTTATTTCCCTATACTTCATATGTAGTATGAAGAAAAGTAATATAACTCCAAACGCAAGACCAAAACATAAGACTATGAGTGAATATCCTAGCGAATGAATGCGAAAGAAATCTAGAACACCAAAACGTAACACCAAAACAACCTTATCAGTAAACGTTAACATAAAACCGCAAAGAAAATCACAGTATTAACAAAAGAACTAAACCACAACATAACCCAACGTATGAATGGGTTGAAATCAGAACGGTAGAAGTAACATTTTATAAATTCAGAGAAATCTGTTTATTTAACTGAATAGTAATAGAGTTAATGCTGTTATTGTTATCATGTTTATTATTATTATTATTATTATTATTATTATTATTATTTCATTATCATTATTATTAGTATTATTGTCTTAAAATGTTTTAAAATTATATTGTAATATTATTCCTAGTTGTAATATGTAAATTGTAGTGTTCTGCCACCAGTTGTATAAACCTACCAGCAGAAATAATAAATCTATTTATATTACTGTAAACTCGTGGTGTTTCGTTTCATCACTAACACCAGGGCATTTCAATTGTTCAATAAAACCACAAAAGTACATTGCCACTGAAATATAGACTAAAATAAACATTTTTTTTCTCAGAATTTATAAAATATCATTTAAATCGTTATGGTTTTCACCCGTTGATATAACCAGAACATCAGACCTCACCACGAGACCAATCCAAGTTCGAAAACGTCAGACACATTTAAAAACATGGTTCAATAGTCTTTAGACCTAAACTTCAGAGCAAGCATGAGACCTCAACGCAAGTCCAGAACATTCATCACCGACTGCCGCCCGCGTCCCTCCCGGGGGCGCCCGCATCCCTTCACGGCGCCGCTAACTCGCGCGCTCTCAGCGCCATCCACTTTCGCGGTCCACTTTCATCCACTTGCCCGCTCCCTCTCCTCCCCCCGCCGGCTGCACGGGCGGGCCGGGCCGCCCGGCGTATGTTTCTAACGCGACCGCAGACCACCGCGCGGCCGGCTCCTAAATTGCGTGGGTGCAAGCGGAGAGCTGCAGCGCCCGCCGATGAAGGTGCCAAACCGCCACCGCAGAGGCCATCAAATGCTTTCATGTGATGTGGACGGAAAGCCCCCTTCCGTGTTCCTATACGAGAGTAAGGTTTTGAGACATCATTCTGTCTGTTTTGGTTTCAACACATTGTTTAATGCACCGATGTCAATGTAATGGAATGATCGTGCTCTGCGATTTTGTGACGATGGTGATATTGTGGGTGCAAGCGGAGAGCTGCACAATGAAGGTGTCAAACCGCCGCCGCATACGACTTCAAATGCTTTCATGTGATGTGGACGGAAAGCTCCATTTCGTGACCCTAAGTGTGATCTAGATTATTTCGCATTACAATCGTAAAGAAAAGCAGGGATTCATGATCCTAAATGGAGCTAAGATCAATTCAACATACTTCATTTAGTATTGACGTACCGCACAAACCAAAGTAGACTGATAGTATCTCATGATAATGATGATGATGAATATGATGATAATAGTGACAGAGGAGATCGTGATGGTGATGGAGGTGACGAGTTAAAGTTACCGAAAGTTAGTGAAATAGTAAATGAAGGTTCTTAGATAAAGGGATGCTAGATCGAGTCCCGAAATTGATAGAGTTTCCACAGTAGTTAACGTTAGTATTAGAGTTACAGTGTGAAGTTTCGAGTCCACAAATGAGCTCGGAAGACCGACTGATAAGTTTTAACACAATTGGGTACCTTACCCAAACCTGAACACCTGAATGCTTTAAATTGCATGGGTAGAGGCGAGGAACGTCAGCGACCAAATGCTTCATATGCTGCAATCGGATAGCTGTCTTCTACATTTATAAAATTGACTAGTAATGTTAAGTATAATCGACCCTCTTCAACTATGTTTCTATTTCACTTATATCTATGTTAATAGAAAGTGTGATGATGACGGCGATGACGACTCTTGTGATGTAGAATTTAGGAGCGATAATGACGTAGAATTCAGGTAATGTAATTATTCTTCTTTATTTCACACTATTCGCAAAGTACATTTCATAAAACAGTGTTCTGTTATTTAATCCAATTGTAAAGTTATACAAGACGGTTCGAAGACAACGTAATATTCGACATGGAATTAATCTAAGGACACCACAAAAACCATTTCGTACTAATTCGCAGGTTAATTATAATTATTTTTGCTCTCATGCAAGAAAGTGTACGTTTACTGTGAAGTTGGTGCCGTTACCACTTTATGTGTACAAACATTGCCGGAATTTTCAGAGTGAAATTTAACAGCGAGAATATCACGGGTTGATAGAAAAATGAGATGCCGGGGAAGTGTAGTATATGGCGATGGAGAAAAGGCAACAGGAGCAAGTCGACGCCGCCGGCAAAAATGTTTGAGGGGGCGGATCCGACAGGGCCAGCTGGGAGGCCGGCGCGACAGGGGCGTTGGGGACGTCAAGGGGGCGGGGTCGCGATGGCTCTGGTGCCGATGTCCTCCTGCATCTAGAGCGGCTGATTAAACTTCTAGCGAGAGAGTCGAGGTGTCCACGACGGCGGTGGGGCTGGGAGCGTCTTCCCTGGCGAGCGGGGCGACGCGGGCAGAGCGCAGTGGAGTTGGATGTGGAATACCTGGAAGTGGTGGGCCGAACCGGGGTGAAGGAGGGCGGGGTGGAGCGAGGCAAGGCGAAGCACAGGGGGAAGGTGGAAGGCTGGACGGAACGAGACGATGTGGAGTGGGGGGGACGCGGGTAGAGTAAGATGGAGTTGGGCGTGGAATACTGGAAAGCGTTGGGCTGAAGTGGGGCTGGATGGAGCGTGTCGGGACGAAGCACAGAGAAGATGTAAGGCAGGGCGGAACGAGACGTGGGGCGAGCCGATGCAAGGTGGATTTAGGCGTGGAATACTGGGCGACGGTGGGACGGAAAAGGGCTGGATGTAGCGTGGAGGGACGAAGCACAGTGGAGATGTAAAACTGGACGGTGTGTGGCGAAGTGGACTGGGGGGATGGGGGTAGAGCGGGAGTAGTACGGTGCATGACGTAGGTGGAAGCGGCGGGACAGCGCGGAGAGTATCGGAATGAGAAAAACAGTGACAAGCTGGGGAGTGGTGTGTCGAAGCGGGCTGGAGCGGGGCGAGTCGCAGCTGGCCGAGGGCGAGGGTGGGGAGATCGTGACAGTTTGGAGCGGCGCGGAGCTGTTAGAGCTGGGTATGGAATAACAGGAAGTAGTAGGCCGGAATACATCTGAGTGTGGCGTGGCTGGAATAGCATGGCGAGATTCGGCAGGGCAGGGCGGCATGGCGAGACGAGGCATAGCAGGGCTGTAGATAAGGATGGAGGGAGCCAGGCTGAGTGGAGCGTCACTGAACGGGACGGGGTGGGTGAAGGTGCGATGGTCAAGGTGGGTGGAGGGCTGCAGCGGTAGTGAAATCGGGAGCCCGGGCGCAGCAATGGGAGGGGGGATCGTTGGCGGAATGGGGGCGGGGGCGGGAACGGACGGTCAACAGACCGAGGGATCGCTGCGGCGGAAGGGGAAATGGGTCGCATTTGCGGCTCCGAGTGGCGGCACAGTGGCGAGATGCGAACCCTGCGCGAGGGGGACCGGAGAGAGAGACACGCAGATCCTTATGTATGAATGTCGAACAGATGGACTTGTAGGTAGGGAGAATACATTTTGATCCTAACCACGTCTTTTACCGACTGTACAAGATGTAGATATCAATGTGGACTGAGGTAAAGTGACGTTGCGCGTTTCACAAATAGAATATTGTTTTATTTATGAATCGCCTTTGCCCGTCACCCCTGCCCATCGATCCGATCCACTGCTCCCCCCCTTCGCCCTCCTCAGCTGTAGCTGTGAATTCGTGACCTCCGCGTGCCGCGCCGTGCGTTTTCGTAATTTCCATGGGCGCCGAAAACTTTGCACCCTGAGATCGCGTGAAGTCGCCACGGTCTCCCCTCGCTGTTGGCTAGTGGCTTCACGATTCCTGAGAATTTAATGAAACTATTTTTGGAGATTGCGTCAAAGACTTGAGAGGTACACGAAAATGGGAAAAAAGGACTTCTAAAACGAATGAATTTACTTTTAAGAAGGGTTACAATTTTTGGCAAACATTCCGTCTCAGAAACTAGTCAAAAGAGTCAAGAACTGAGAAAAAAGGTTTTATCATGAAGGATCAATCAAACTATAGTCAAGAAATTTTGTTAAAGGACTTTTGCAGTTTGTTTAATTCGTACAAAGAAATGTATGTTTTGTTCAACGGCAAAATCTCGATACTTTGTTATAAAAACAGGTTTTGCTGGCCCTAAAGCTCAATAAATATTTGCCCTGCTTGGTATCGAAAATATATTTTTACAATCTTTATGTAAACAACATTATCGCTTAAGTTGTACACAAGGTTTTCTCCAAAAAGAAAAATTCTCTGTTTATATATATGATGTCCTACCCTTCAATGAATCATTTCATTTTTACTAATTTACATACAACCCCTTAGAAATATTCAAACTTTTCTCAAAGAGATACCGGCTAAAAATAGATTTCAGAATCAACATTACCGCTGACTTTGCAACGACTCCACTATTGTTCGTATCCCGACAGCATTTTTGATAGTAGTTACATAGGTAGATCGAATTAATCTGATGTCTAGAGGATACTTCTAGCGGCCGTCTGTTCCAATCGTAATTTTCCCATCGTTCCTACAATCAATAGTAGGTGAAAGCTAAAGCATTAACTCAATGAAGAAACAACGGACTGTTTGTAATATTTTCTGGCTCTTCCTTATCATACCTTCTCTCCTTACACAATCACACTTACATACAATACACTACTACACGCGTCGAGAGCTTAGAGCTTGTTCCGGCTCAGGCGGTGTATCTGCAGAGGAGATATCAGGAGCCGAAATCCTCAGAAGATAACGTGTAGATCGGCGCCGGAACTCACCATTCGGTATGGGAGGAACACCGCCACCTCCCGATATCAAAATTACCCAAACTCATGGGACTAATAACCAAGAAAGTTGCTGTGCCCGGAAACGCCCAATCAATGAATTAATAAATCAAAAGTAACTTTTTCTTTCAATTTTCTGCCCGAATAGATCAAAATAATCATAATGATAGCCGTCCACTTTTCATTCAAACATTGCTTTTGCTACCCTTGCAAACCATCCGGCGTCGGTACAGGTAGCACCGGTCTGAGAGGAAGTAGTCTGCAGCGGCGTGGTGACGCGTTTTTCTTCATGAATAGCGAAGTCTTTTCAGCCATACCTGGGTTGAATGGATCTATGAATGGGTAGCGATCATAATAAGATATGAATGATGACGCAGGAATGGAGCAATAAAATTCTGATGAAATGAAAGAACACGAGGAAAACCTACGGAAAACTTGCTTTATCCACCAGAAAGCCCATTTCGATCGATCGGTAAATGAACCCTGGTACCCAGGAGTTGCAAGGTGAGCGGTCTACACTACGGGTCGTGCTGTGAGGTGGCGGAGCCACGCAAGGTTCTGGCTTCCGTGTCGGAACAGCGGGCGGACGTAACCTTCTCCAAGAGAGCGCGCCTGCCCTTTCGTGAGACTCGCTGCCGCGCCGTAGCGCTCCCGTCGCATGCTCTCCTTCTGTCGTCTCTCGGCCTTCGCCCACTCTCACCGCCCCTTATGCTCGGCTATTTCTCTGCAAACGCTGCAATTTCAATCACATGTCAAGCACATATCAAAAACATCTCAAACATCTCAAGCACACCTGTCGCACATGCACAGCATACCTCAAACCTATCGATGACACTAGGTACATCAAGCACGTCTCAAGAATACCTCAAGCGTACCTCAAACACACCTCAAACACAATCAAACACATCTCAACTGTATATCAAGCACACTTCAAGAACGTCTCAAGCACATTGAAGAAACCTTAAGCATATCTCAAGTACAGCTCAAGCACATCTCTAGCATATGCCAAGTATTTTTGAAGCACGATTTAAACCCATTTCAAACACATTAAACTCCCTCAAACATTTTTAGCACACTTCAAGCAGGTTTTAAGCATGCCTCAAGCGTACGATGGTCGATGATATTATTTTATTAGTTACTGCAAGCACATCTCAAGCTTATTTACAGACTAGCGAATCTGTTATTTGATAGCGATTATTTATAAAAATAAAATATGTATAATTTTACCTAAGACAAATATTGTACTTTTAGTTTAATAACTTTTACGTTTAATACGTTTTCCGTTGAGTTTACCTTGATCCATTAGGCAATTACCGACCACGTTCCGTGCCCCAACGTCCTCGTACTTGCTTGGATGCTCCTGCCCCAAGTCCCTGTCCATGCTATGAGGCACTTCGCTATACTACGACTATTTGTAAACCTATATATTAATTTAGATCCAATACCTGTTCCCGTTTCATTCAACTCCCTGCTAGTTGCGAGAAAAGTGGAACGACGGAAATAGTTATTTCTTAAACATTACTACGAGTATAAAATGAAATACGTAGTTTATTTGCTGATGCAAATAGTTTTATTTTATTCACTAGATAAGCTTTCGTGTTTTCAAATGATGCCTACCATTTCAATTATTACGAAGTATTAATTGTAAATTAATCGCATATGCTACCACATTTTAGGGTTGCGCAATGGATCGTAGTAGATTGAGCGTGGCAGGCTAAGGTCAGAGTTGGCTGTGCTTGAATGGCATCTCCTAATTATCATTGCTCTTGATGCTCTGACTGTCATCTTCCCTTTCATTGCAGTTTTAAGTTTTCTTGCACTTGTGTATAAGATATAGGTATCTCTGCTCTCCAAGTTTCGACAACATATCGTGTAACATATAATGTTAAGTTAATCATACACAGTCAATGACATGTCAACATTTCAAGTGCACGTTTGAAGTAATAGAAATTACAATCAAATCACTCTGAACCACATCTTTTGAAATTATTACATTGTATTTGAGATTTTCATTGTTTATTTAGTTGACTCTGACACTTCATCAAATAAACTTCGTTTTCTTCGAGTATATCACGGATATAGAATTTTTTACCCGATTTTCGATTGTTCATACGCAGTGGTTTTTAGAGTCTTTAAAATGGAATATGCATTATTTTACACGCCCCGTATTACTTTCTTTCATGTTTCTTGTTGTCCTGCAGCTCTTCGTAATCTAACACAAAAATATATTGTTACACTCATTATCAAGATCTTACAACAACAGCATTTTATTTATTTTCCCTCTTAAATTGTGAAGCAAAACAAGTGAGGACAAGGAGTGAATGAAATCGCATATAAATTAAAGGAGACGCTAAAGTAATATAATTTAAGTGGCTGATATTATTTCGTTGTCGCTCGAGAGGACATCGTCGAAAATAGAACAAAGGAATTCTTCGTGCACGAAAGAAGAATACCAAACCACTCAGGAAAGTAGGCGCTGCAGTAATAACATCTAGATCAGGGGTTTCCAAAATGTAGACTGACGTACTCTAATTCGAAATTCGTATATTTACTGTACCATGGAGTGCTATTTAAGGCTTTCAAGGTTAACGTATGAAAATAAACGGCTGCATTTACATTTCTAAAAATTCATAATCATAAAACTATTATTTTTCTCAGCTTCTAATCTAAAATACAATACGTAAGTAAATACATTGGTCAGATTTATATTAAACTAAATTACGCTTTTTGTATAAGTATTGCAAACAAACACACTTTTTATTTACGTGTCCAGATCTCTATAAGAATATAAAGAGTATTTTATGTAAATAAGCCTTCATAAACTGTTTTGAAAAGGTCAAAATGCCATTACCAACCATTAGTTCTGGAAGAATGCTGAATGAATTTAACAGTAAATTTTAATCCTTTACCTGTAAATTTAAATTTCCAATCGGTTTTGTTTCCAATTTTAGTTTTTAATAAGAATTTTGTGTCAAGCTTCAAACATTTCTCCGTACTTTATTATAAATGATTTTGTGG
Source organism: Gryllus bimaculatus (assembly GCA_017312745.1). NCBI lineage: Eukaryota > Metazoa > Arthropoda > Insecta > Orthoptera > Gryllidae > Gryllus > Gryllus bimaculatus. The sequence goes on from BOPP01000013.1 coordinate 5,765,216, forward strand.
TGTAACTGATTTAGCTCGCGATCAGATCCGTGACATCCATCTAAATCGTCTTTTCGAACAAGTGTTAATTATATATTTATTTTTTTGCGAGACACAATGGCTATCATTTTTCAAAAAATCCAATTAATTTAACTATTGAATTACGATAAAATTTGACGATATTTCAGACAAAATCTACAGAATCTCAACTATTTTGTAAACCCAAGAATTTTAAATCTTTTGATTTAGATGTATAGAAAATACTTTTGATTTAGATGTATTTGTTCAAATTAAACCAACTACAAGTTATGTGCATTTGAACTGTTCTTGAAGCAATGCATCTTATTTCAGTAAAATACACTAGAGGAAAATAAAGGAAAAGCGGATCACACAGCCTGATTGTTCATGAACATTGTAGGCAAAAATTCTGTAGCATTGATCCATGACTTATAAGTGGTATTGAAAAATTAGCCATCTCTCTGTAAATACAATAAACGTTTTCTTTTGTAATGTGCAGGTTTTCACAGTCATGGACATTGTAAGCATAACTACGAGTATGCGACTACACCCAAAGTCATAACTGGGCTGTGTGACAAAACTACGATTGCAACCTGCCGAACAAAATAATGAACAAATGACGATAGATAAGAATTCGTTCCATTAATTTTACCATTTAAAAATAGTGTTTATATCAAAAAGACAAAAAAATTGCAAGTTTAGACACATGTCACCTTTCATTTAAATAAAAAATCACGATTTTGGTTTAGTAGAAAGCTCACATTGCTTTCTAAACGAAAACCTTGAAGGCTTTAAAGATTACAGTAAATAATGTGAAAATAAAATTTCAAATTATGCTTGTATTCTCAAAACGTGAACTAAGTGTGAAAAGTTTCATTGAATAACAGTTTTCATTTCGATCTCAGTATTTAAACAGTTTATAACTGTTTCGGTTGGTCTGAAAGGTTCGTTAAGAACGCGAAGTAGAGAAAAATTATTAATTTTATGAGTATGAATTTGTAGGAAAGTAAATGCTACGACTTCCCAATCGTTCATATACAATATTAGATAAACAAAATAAACCAGGAGAACATTATCCATACCCAATTAACATTAAATAAAAACCCAGTTATTAAACCTCTCATAGCCGTTCCCATATGAACTACAAATAAGCGTTAATTCTATTAATTTTACATTAAAAATACATTCACTATAAAACCGGTGAAAATATTAAGTTTTGACACATATCACATTACATTTAAATCAAAAATCGCGAAATTACGATCAGTAAAAAACCCACATTGCTTTCTAAACGGACTCCCTTAACGCTTTAAAAATTACGAGAATGTGTCGAATCATGTGGAAATAAATTTCACACTATGCCTGAATTCTCAAAACCTGAACCCAGCGTGAAAACTTTCATTGAACATAAATATTTGTAAAAGTCGAAACTAAAACTACTTCGTTCTGTTCCTGTAACAGTATTGTAGCGAAATATTTAGAAAATACCAGTCTGCATTTCGGTCTCACTACTTCAACAGTTTACAACGGTTTCGGTTGGTCTGAAAGGGACCGTTGGGAAGCGCAAAAGCGTTGGGCGCTGTCCACCCCTGCGCGCGCGCGGCGGCCCTCGAGGCGGCGGGGCACGCCCAGCGAGCTGCGCGGCGGACGTGTCGGTGGCGTCGCCCCATGCGCGGGCGCCCGCCGCCAAAATACCCCGGCAGAAGCGCGGGAGGCCTGTTCGCGCTCCGCCGCCCTGCACGAACCCCGGCCCCGCAGCCTCGCACACCACCGCGCCGCTAATGGGATTGCAGGAAGCGCCCGCGCGAAAAGATGCCACAGTGCGGCCGATCCGGGACTTCTTGGGAACAGCCAGCAAATCCCGCGTTTTCGTTTTCGAGCGTCGTCATTGTTCGTCTGTCCGTTTATTTGTTCGTTCGTCTATCCGTTCTTCCGTTTTCCTCCTGTCTGTGTCTTCGTCTGCCTCTGCATCCGTTCGTTCGTCCACCCGTCTATCGACACGTCCGTTTATCCGCCCGTGTGTTCGTCCACCTCAGTATCTGTCCGTCTTACCTTTCATTATTCCGTCCGTTTCTCTGTTCGTCTGTCTTTTGTTTGTTCGTAAGTTCGTCCTTCAGACTATCTGTCGTGTATCCTAGGTCCGTTCGTATATCCGTCAATCTTTCTCTTCGTTGGTTCGTCCGTATATCCAAGAATCCGTTTATTTGACTGGCTGACAACGTGTGTGTCCTTTCTTATATTTCTCCGTCTATGAAAAACACTAGAGACTAACGAAGTTGACAGAATTGTATCCAAAATGGGTATTCCCCGATCTATCTGGCTGGTCCGATTGAGCCAACGGCCTTTACATTTTAATTTGATACTTCAATTATTTGGGGTGCTTTACATAAAGTATCTACAGCAGTTTAATTTTTTTTTCAGATTTGTCTTCAAGTATTTTCTTTATTTTTTTAAATACAGTTATATACGCTTATATAAACTGTTCTTTGAACTTAAAAAACGAGAGCTGTAGAAAAATTGGTTCAATACACAACATTATTTTCCTAAGTAAATAATTAAAAAGTAAACGAAATGAAATAAAGAAATGAAAGAGAGGACATAGCACATCATAATTTCATGCTTCAAAACTAAGGCACATGATACTATTAAGTTGCATACATAGCAAATAAATAATTATAGGAGACAATCAAGGATTAGAACACGTAAAATTTGAATAATAAACAATCTATTCAAAATTCTTAAGTATGTTAACAACGTCTATAAATTCGTACTACTTATTATATTTTTCAGTGAACAATTTCTGAAAGAATTTTAAACGAAAGAACATTATCTCTGCAACATTTAAGTAAAAAAGCTGCGAAACAAGCTGCGAATTAATTCCACGAAATTAAAACTCTCATTAATATTTCAGTATTTTTTCTTTTCTTGTGCTTTATTTATGTTAACTTTAACCAATGCAATACAATCTGCGTCAATTTTATTAATGTTTGTTTGTAGGCAGCTACATCTTATCTCACCGCATCATTTGGTTGCGTATTGTCTGTGTTCTATAACGCGGTTTTAAAAGCCTCTTATTGACTTCCTCTACACAAATCAAAGTGTGTTCAATGAATTCAAAGAGGCGTTTGACATAAAAGCATAAACCATCTTTTATAAGTCCCGCGCCGATGGAGAATCAATATTTTCCAGTACATAAAAGACATAATACTTTACGACTCCGCCGTTAATACCACACAGTGTATTGCTTCATTCAGTGCTTCGTTTCCGAGGACGCCCGTTGGCGCTCGCCTCTTCCGTCCCTCGCCGCGGCCGCGCGTGGGGCTTCCAACACACGCACGACGCCACACACACATAACATATAACACCACACACAAGACCCCCGCCGGCGATCCACTTCCGCCTCACCTCGCCGCTGCAAATGGCCGCGGGTCTTCCAATGCGACCGCTATTTTCAGCGCTCCCCTCGCCAACATCCCGACCCGCTCCCACCCAACTCCCCTTCTATTCAGCCCCGATTCAACCTGCTCCACCCAGACACATATTATCCTAGCATCGCTGCCGGCCAGCCCAACTTGCAACTAGCCCCGCTTCCACACACTCTCCTTTACAGACAGACCCACTTCCGTCCTGCCTCCTTTACAGACAGATTCGTTTCCACTCTGCCCAACTTCCACCTCACCCAGCTTCCATCCAGCCCCGCTTCCATCCTGCCACGGCTTCCATCAGCCGCTTTCATCCATCCCCGCTTCCGCCCAGCCCCGCTTCATCCGCTTCCATCCAGCCCCCTTCCATCCAGCCCCGCTTTCCAGCCAGCTCCGCTTCCATCCAGCCCCGCTTCTAGCCAGTCCCCCTTCCATCCAGCCCCCCTTCCATTCAGCCCCGCTTCCATCCAGCCCCGCTTCCATCCAGCCCCGCTTCCATCCAGCCCCATTTACCACTCAGAGCGCATCCACCCAAGCTCGCCGGGAACGTACTTCCCTACTCTCCTTCCCCTGATAGCGTCTCGCCCAGCTTCATTGCGCCTTCTCTTCTACCTCGCACTTCCCCTCGCACATTGACGTTATCTTTCTACAACTCTCCACAACAACGTCTACGACATCCCTCTCACGTCACTTCACGCCCATCACTACCTTGACACGCCCCAGCCTCATCATCGCCTTCCACGCCTCCTCACGCTCTCTTCAACACCCCATATCGTCCTGTCACGCTCCCTCCACGCCCCCTCCCCACTTCGCCCCTGCCCCGCTCGCCTGCACCACCCGCGGGGCTTCGAATACGTCCACATTCGCCACGCTTCCCCGTGCCTCGCCCTGCCCGTTTCGCGGGCCCCGCGGCGTCGGGGGGGGGAGGTTGTATGTCGACTATCGCTTCACCCTCGGTGGCCTAATTAAATTAATGAAGCCGCAAGTGGCGCTATCTGGCTGCTCGTCGCATTGTCGCCGCCCTGCGTTGCCGCGAGGCGCGCTGCCGTTCCTGTCTCCCTCCTCCGCTCCGCCCAGCCAATGTCCCTCCCTGGCACTCGTCTCGCTACCCACCCCTACAGGACTCTCAGCATGATGATCTGTGCCGGCCGTTGCCATTGCAGCCCGCCTCTGATCTATGCTGTTGCTCAATATCCTTGTGCTGTTCTCGCTGTTGGTGGCGTTGTGTCGGGTTTTAACCGCTGCCTTCTGTTATAACCCACTCTTTCGCGCTTTACCTGCTGTCATGCTCTTGTTCTTGTTACCTTGGCGTTTGCCTTCGTTGATCTTGTTGTTCCCAGATCTTTTGTTGCTACACACTTCAATGTTATCTCTAGTGTTTCTCTGTTGTTCTCCTTAGCCCAATCTTCTTCCCGCTACCCAATCGCTCTCCCCTTCCAATTAACAAGCACACATTATCAAAATATGTATTCATATGTGCAGTGACGATCAAAAATGGTAAACAGGTTTCAGAAGAGATTTTAAATTGAATTCATATTTTTAAAAAATCTTTATATATTTTGACGCAAATCTAAACTATATGTTATAGTACAGTAAACTTGCTTGTGTTTCAAAGTAATTTGAAGCGATTCTATCTCGGATAATCTTGAGACCATTTCAAAACTAATTACGAAACTCAATGAGGGAGACCTGTCTGGCTTCAGTTAGAAGTTTTTTTTTTGACAAGTTTGAATATGTGAATGGAATAATCATTCATATAAGCTACTTTAGTTATTCAATAGTGAACATTTGAGTGTCGAATTTTTGGATTGATGAAAAGTCAAGCTGTACAACACCTCTTGTAGGGCTTGGTGGCTAGACTCTCAGATTAGTTTGACCCGCTACCGTCGCGAGAGTGAGAGGTAATGAATAAAAGTAAAATTATTTATATTTACACCTATAACATGCACACACGTTTATCATTGTTTGTCTTGCGAACAGTCATAACATTGGCAAATACAATATTGGTAGTATCCAAAATTAATATTATCCGTCTTTTAATTACTTTTAATAAAACATCTTTTTTTATTCGGATAACTGATTTAGGTAATTAATTTCATTGTCTCAAGTTTCACTCACTATACACAACTTACAATCACGATAGATGTGCAAGGTAAAGTTGGCAGGATTATTTACAAAGAAAGAAAAAAAAAGTTGAATGGTCACTCTACAGAAAATAAATATCACCGGTTGTCAACATCAATTAGTACCCTTTCATGTCTGCTAAACACAAGACATCCATATCATGAGAGGGGATGACATTAGAGGAATCCTTTCGCTGAGACGGATTCTCCATCGCATCCCAGCGTCTTTTGTCTGGTTTTTCGTATGCAAAATACCCCCAACATTCAAAATGTACGTTTCACACTCGCAAGGCTCTAGTTTCAATCATATCGATCGGAGAATATCAATTTCGGAGACAATCATCTGAATGGTTTAGGCGCTAGCATTGCCCAAGGATAGTGTTTGTCGTCATTCGATTTTCGGTGTCAAGGACACACAAAACATATATTTAGATTACACAACGTGTTAGAGGAGGTAACTTGCTTACATATAAGGAGCATTATTATATTCATTTAGGCCCCAGGGTAGCTCTACAATACTTTTTATAGGCTTTTATCTAGAGAAAATACAATAACATCAAAATAATTTTTATTTTGGAGTGGCTTAGAAATCATACGATATTGGTTGATCAATGTTCAGTGAAATGTTACGATCAGTCAACGGAGATTATTGATTAAATTTTAAATTTGATTAAATTTTGATGGTGGAAGAGTCGTCAAGTGAAATCAAACTAAATGTTTACTGTACACAAAAATCAAAAGCTTGGTTGAGGTTTCCGAAGAAGAGAAGATATATCCAAATGTATTCTCGTATTACAGTAGATAATCATTGAAGTATAAAAATATTACTATTAAAGCACAAAACACATTTTTGATCACTGTTCAACCCTAGTTGCATTGATCAAACAGAAACATTCACTGAGAAAGTTCATTAGGTCCTGAAGGACATATCAAAAAGATCTAGGGCTTTTGGAAGGTATATTGTCAATGTAGAAAACTGAGTGCTAACTGCCTTTGTGGTGACCATCCTAGATTTCCCCCCACTTATACATAAGTGAGCATTGTATCACAAATACACACAGACAACTAAAACTGACCATAGCAATGACGAACGCCAAACGAACTGTTTTGATGTTCCCAACTACCGCCTTCCTTATCTTCGTCCGCCCGTGAACTCATCGCAGCCTCAAATCGTATTTAAAAGCCCGCTCTCTCCACCCATCACACTGCCAATTCATTAAACCCGCCATTACATCCACCATTTACATGTATTCTAGTGTGCGGCCTCCACCAACAACATTGCTGCCAGCTCATTGAGCCCGCCGTTACTTCCACCACTTATATTTATTCAAGGTATCGCCTCCTCCACCTCCACTGCCACCACCACCAACATTGCTCTGACCGCTCCGCTGAAGCCATCCCTCCTCCACCGCACCTCCTCTCTTCCTCCATCTTCCACCAGCCATGCCTTCTCTTCCACCACCATTCTCGGCCACTCCTTCCTCGTTTTCTCCTCAAGGTCAACATTTACATCCCCTCGGTTGTACCGCAACCCCCATATCGAAACCAGTTCTTCCAATCAGCACTCCATTCCTCACTGTCAATTTAGCGCCCGCGCTCCCCCATTTCGCAGCCTCCTCCAGACCGCCGTCGTCGCCGCACCGTGGATTATCACAGCGCTGGTGAATGGCGGAGCTGCCATGAGTGCTCCGGGCGGGTGCCGAGCGTTGTCTGCAGTCTCTTTGTGTCGGGGCCGTCTCCCCGTGCTACACAGAAGCTCGGGCGCGCTTCGCCTCTCAATAAAGGGCTCGTCAACTCGGCCGTTGCATTGTGTGCGGGATTTCACGAATAGGACCTTGCCGCCCAACGGCAGGATTCTTCATATAAATATTAATTGCATCAATTTACAACATAATTTTTATTTCTACTAAATTCATATTAAAATGAGAATGTTTACATAAGATTCTACATTGTATATACATATTCTTTCTGTAAACGCTTCCATGTAATTAAAATATACGTCAAAATTCTATATCACTTATTTCTGTAGACAAAAAATCGAGTTATCAATTATACATTCTTAAAATATATTGGGCGGAAATAACGTAACACTCAATTCAGTTCTGTACAAAAAATTCGAGTAAAAGACTTCCTAGGGTTAAAAATGATGGCTACGTCTGCTCCTGATTTCTAAAACGTTTGGCATAGCTAATAAGATAGGCACGTACACTTTCTGTAGGCTGTGATCAAGAAATGCCAACTGAATTTCATAAAGAATAGCCCATTGAGTATCACATATTTTCAATTTCTTATTTTTTATTCAACGTTTAACAGGCAATAAATATGAATAATTGTACATCTTAATGAGCCTTTTTTTCAATGATTTGTGTGAAACTAGAAATATTCCTTCATGTTATGACTGTTGTTTTGTTACTACTGCGAATTGATAACTTCCGTAAAAGACTTGAATTTGTTGATCATGTGAAACTACACAAACATATTTTTACAGACATTTCGTTAACATCTTGTGTATTTCAAAAAAACAACCGAAAGTGTGACACTGGTAGCGAAACTCCCTCTCCAACTCTGACTTCCTTCCCTCTTATTCTTTTGTCTGAATATTTGGAACGATTTTCATGGGTCTGTTGGTACAATCTCTAATTCAAAATACCTTAACTTCTTTAGTACTGTTCTGTAGAGGTGTGAGTTTTAAAAAGAAGCTCTTTACAAATGGATCATTTATAACTGACTATAATTTATGATAATTATTGGTATAGAATGGCTATCTCGCGATTTAAATTAATGTACAATTAAAATACCTAGAGAATATTCTTAAAAACTTCAACAACAAAATTCGCTCATGTGGAGGACATAGGAGGACGTCTCGAATTTGGGAACTAAAAGTTCATTCATATAGTTTTAGCGTTGACATTAACTGGAGAATGTATGTTTACTAAATAAATACTTGTTGAAAATGTTAATTCTCAATTAAAATAATGCATTTTTTCTGCAACTAACTCGATACAGAGTAAAAATGGGTTTCTTCTTTTCCCTAAAACACATCCATGTCATGCTTCCATTATAAAATAAATTCTTCACTGATTCTAATGTACTTAATTTTAAGCAACATTCACTATTTCGATGCATTTCATACGTTTAACAAATGAAAATCTCATTTTTTAACAAACTATTTTATGGTTTGATGGGGATGGGGCTTAAGAACATTTGAAATCTAGAAATATAAAAGGAGTGGAAATTGCTTTGACACTTTAGATATGCCTGACCACGCGGCGGCGGCGGCAGCGGTGGTATGCGTCGGCGTCGGCGTTGCTGGCGGCGGTGGCAGCGGCGGAGGCGGCGAAGGAAGTGGCGGCGGAGGCGGCGGCGTAGGCGGCGAAGGAGGCGGCGAAGGAGGAGACGGCGGCGGCGGCAGTGGCGCTGGCTGTGCCGTCGCGGGGGCTGAGGAGAGGGTGTGGCCATTGACGCGGCAGAATAGCCGCGCGCGTGTAGAGGCGGCGGCGGGCGCTTGTCAGCGCGCGGCTTGTGAGCGTTGCTTGTTCGCCGCCGGGGGCGGTGCTGGCGCGCGCCAACCCGCTACAACTCTGCCGCCGCTTCCGCATTGTCCCGCGGCTGTTGCGCCTTCGTGTATTAAGTCTGCGCACGGAACAGCAGGGCTGGAAAGCGCCGGCATGTTATGCGGCTGCCCGAACGAAACCGGCAACCAGTCGAACGATGGGAACGGTAATCCCCAGGTATAGAAAATGCGTCGACACTTGGTTCCACTGTCATAGAATTGTCAACTCAAAAGAAAGCCGTGCAGTATCTTACCACCACAGAACAAGAAAATTAGAATACAATTTCATTATAGTCCCCCCTCTGATATGGTATCCCTCTACTGTACATTGCTCGTAAAACGTCGAAGAGTATCTCAAACTTCAATTCATATTTTTTTCAATTCTTGTAATAGTTTATATAAACAATATCTTTAATGATCACAATGAAATTAAACAATATACAATTGAACAATAGCTTTAGAAATAACACATTTACTAAACATTTATAATCCTTTTATACGTTGCTCTCTTTCTATGTCGTCTGAATTTAAATGTTCCTTATTATGAGAATTTCCAAAAAATAAATTTCTCCGATTTTGGAATTTATTCTCCATTACACGGTGAGATGATATATTGATTCAGTCATACAATACATACATGCAATTACAATAAATATAAGCAAAGGAGTTTATATAAAAAAGTTTAATTAAATAGTGTTACGTAAATTTTGCATAGGTATAAAATAAATGTGGTTCAAATTAAATGGGATATGTTGAAATATTTCACTTTGTACAATTTATAACAAAACAACCTATTGAACGACAATCTTTACTAAAATATCAACGCAAATAAATATTAAAAACTTACGGCACATACGCTGAACATGGCTCTTTCAAACACGACACTCACCTGAAACATAACCAAAAAAATACATTAAACTCCGTTTGGAGTTAGAGTGTGAACACTGTACTTATTTACTGTGTGACATTATGGTGCAATAAAAGATAAAGAATGGTGGCACTAATATCTCTACACGAAAGCTTGATTGCACATTGTTCCCCCTCGACTGTACATGTAGGGACATAATGCGATTCATTTTTCCCCTCATTGTTCACTCAGCAAAATGTAATATATGTGCTGGGAACGAAGCGCAACTAGAGGCGAACGAACGAATGTACCAGAGGCGATAAGTGTTTCACTCTGGGCTTTCGATTGAAATCACAAAATTATACCGAAATCAATGTTATTAGTCGATGATACTGCGCCCTGCCGTATCACAAAACGCAAAGCAGTGATGTACTAATTGAAGCACGATTTCATGACATATTTCATTTTATATGACAGTTCTGCATCATTTCTATGCACTGAAATTGCATTTGCATTTTTTAGCGCATTTCATTTAACTCATGCACCACTTTCTATTAATGATGTGTACTCGATCTGTAATGAAATAAGAGGATTCGTTCACATGTTATTCTGATAACATGTGTGATGAGAGTGCACGCACCGTAGATATAATGATTGAAACAATTATTTAATGATGCAAATTCTTGAAATTAATACGTTGTGTTATTCTGTGCTGGCAATGCGATTCAGTTCCATAAAAAGGAATCTTTTCTTTTAATTAATTTCATCCATTATTTTAATTAGAATTCTATCTACATTATATTGCATATTTATTTGCGATTCAGTGAGTCTCTGCCAGCGATATTCCTTATTGCAGTAATTTATAAAATATTTTCAAAGATAAAATATATTCATGTGAAAGAAATGAGTATTTTAGTTCAACTACGTAAAAATATTTTTTTTACATTACACTGAACTAAAATGTTTCTTCATATTTATTCATGTTATGTAAATATACCAACAGGTGATACTTGAGCTTTTACTTGTAGATATTTTATTTATTGTGATCTGCGGTTATGGATTTTCCACATTCTTTTTGACATGACGAGACCAACTGAATTGGATACGTTGACTCACCTGATTTGTGGATATAGTGATACAAATTTTTATATAACAACTTCGTATTTTATTTTTATCTCAGCTAACCAGAAAACTACAACAGAGATTTTGATCCAGCAAGTAGAAAGAAGGCAAATGTTCCCTCCTTCGAAGGTCGTGTACGTCTTCAATTACTAGATAGATATGAAGGGTCAATTTGAATATAAAATGTCGAAGAGTGAACTATGTTTTATAAGAAAGGAGAAATCGGTAGAAAAATATATTATACCCGCAAATGCATTATTTAATATTACAATCATTATATATACATCATATTACATGTGGTATATGTAAACCTCTCAGCCATTGGCCGGAAAGAAGACGTTTTGACTGTGTGTTAATAAAAGAGGAACTAATGTTATATAGTAATAAGTGTTGTGTAACAGAACGGTATTTTGCGACAAGAACTGAGACGCGAACTTCAATAGGTGTAATTGAGCGCTAAAGTTCGCGGAATAGGAAAATTTGCATCATAAATGTAAACCAGCAACATCTGAGAAGGAAACAAGGTAAGTCAATGCATTGATATTGTACGCTGAAAGGGGGAACAGCTTTTTAGTGCACAAATAAAAAGAACTTAAACGGGTGTGAATAGTAATTCAAATAATGTTATAGTTTATAACTTTTTCTTTATTCAACACAACTCACGATATTTCTTTTAAGGAATCGAAATATATTACACTACTTTTAGCAATTCTTTCTCAGTTTTGTTCAATGTCTTTCGTATGGAGCACTTTAAAGTATAAATTCATGTCCTGAAAATTGGAAAATAGAATTATTTTTTGATATATGGAAAACTATCCCTGTTCTTAAGATCAGTGCTTTCAGTGTTTGTAATTAAGTGCGTCGTTGCTGTAAGACAGGGACACAGTCAATAGCGTATCCTTCTCTTTGCATTTTGAATAAAGACTTGTCCTCCGTAACATATTGACCACGCCAACAAAGATCTTTTCTCGGCAAGTCACAGTTGACAAACACCGCAAATTGAACAAAAGAACGGCTATTTCGTTCTGTCATCGAAAATGATTGCAGTATGCGATGCTCTCCATCATCTGGCAGCTTGCTCTACCCTCCATATCTCTGCGAATCCGCTTCCGCCGATCTCTTTGTCATAGCTCTCTCCTCGTTTGTCTTCGTCTTTGTGTCCTGCACTGCCTACGTCTCCATTACTACATCCATCTGCACCATCTCCTACGCTGACGGTGGAGCGTTCGACTCCACTTCCGATTCTGCCATCGCTATCACCACCGCCACCTTCTTTTGGGCATTAATTTTTGAAATTAATATTACTTCAAAATCTACATCGTTGGTTTGAAATCTATTTTCCAAAAAGATAAATTCTTCGTTTGAATGGTCCTGATATTTGAATTATGCAATATCGTATTAGCCTACGTCCCGCATATATGGAAGTGGTTTCTATAATCAATACACCTGAATATTTAAGTAAAACACGAATTTCGAGTCAACCGATGCATCGCTGCGGTCCCTCGCGTGCAGTTTAACCTTTGCGCTACTTGCAAGCCCCATTCCACCCCCGCAGCATCGCATTTGCAGTGTGCAGGTGCACGCCCTATCGCCCCGACGCCCTCTCGCCCTCGCCCTCGCCCTGGCCCTGGCTCCGCCCCGCCAGCCAATTTCCGGAGGTGCGCGCCCTCGCTGCCGCCTGCACGCGCTCTGCTGTAACGCTACGGCGGGTGAGGGTTGGGTGGGGGCGAATCACAGTGGCCCAGAATGGACGTACAATATTAATATTGGAAATGTTTAACAAAGTGCAGGGGCAAAGCCAGACAAATCTTGATCAAACTAGTCCAGACTGGTCTTTCAACGTACGTTAGAGTATAGTGAATCTAAGTGTGAATGTGTGTGAGTGTGTGTGTGTGAGTGTGTGTGTGTGTGTAAGGGGAAAAGAAGGACCAGAATGATTATTTTACATGTTTTATGGTCATGTGTGGTTCTTATGAAACATTTACTGAAAAGAATAAAGGTGTTACGATCTTCGTTATTTGTGCCGAAGCTTTCGATCCCGTTAAGTCTGACCTCCCCACAGCATGACGTTTCCACAATGCTCATAATTTTTTTCTGCTTGGCGCTCATAAATTATATGGTTACTGAGAATACAATGCATTAATGGTAGTCTGCTGCACTTGTTTATTATTACATTTAAAATGTTATTTATAAATAATTATTGAAAGTATTTTACTGGTGTCAAATTTGGGGACCTTACAATTGGCAAACTCTTTGAATTTTCTACGTTTTGTAAATTTTCCTCCAATCACAATGATTTTTGACTCAATGTTTTAATGAAGTATAAATGCAAATTAAACTGAAAATATACAATGAATATCAAGTGATGTAACCTAGATTTTTATATAGACTATATCTGTATTTATTGAGACCAATTGACGGTATCATGTTTCATTTGTTCTGAATACAAAATTTTATGAAGGACTAGTCTGAAGCTCCATGCGTCCCACTCCTCTTGAGTACGCCACTGCAAATATCCCCTATTAGCGTTTTGCTTAATTACTAATCAAATATCACAGTTCTTTTAAAATCTGTTGCTCTCTTAGTAAGGTAGAAAACCAACAATCAATCATAGTCTGTCATATACTGTCATCTTAATGAATAATAGTAACTTTTTACTTTCTCGCCCTTACTTCGTAAGAAGAGAAAGTTATGTAATCGTGCACAGATAGAGTTGACTTTGAAAAATATGTTTCGTGTGATAACATTATAACTTCGATCACTCAGTAACATTTCATGACTTGTATATGGAATCTGTGGGCTCTAAATATTATTTAAACCTTTGTAATTGCTGTACAAAATTCTTGAATTATTATCAAATCTTACAATGGTACATTATTAGTGGATGCTGATGACAGTCAAGTCTATTTCGCAGGACTGAGGATGACATTTGAAACACCATCTGAGAGGAAGAATCGATCGCGTCTCTGTTTAAAATTATAAACCAGAATTAGTTAGAAAATTATTAAAGGAAACAACACAAAAGGCCTACCTTGACTGCTGTACCAACTCAAAAATTGTTTGGTGTTAATGGTGTAGCTACAAACATTCTAACACATAAGAGGATGGAATTTAAATGTATATGTGTTCATAGAATTTGAGAAACCAACGGCACTCTGGCACTTTCATTACCCAGAATCATTCGCAGTTCTCTCAATTTCTGCTTTAAAAGTAAAAAAATCATACCGCATGCTCGACTGCCTAGAATGTAGTTCGAAGGAATATTGACATATACACGCAGATGCTGGCATTCTCACACACAAGAACAGCATAAACGCATACGCTTCACGGAAGCAATTCAATGTTATGCGCCATAAAAACTAAAGTTGTTGTCGCTACAAAACATCTAGAACGCAAATAAAAATGAAATATGAATTGCACGGTCCGAGATGTAAAGTGAAATTGAACTACTTCGCTACAGAAACATTAAAAAAAAACAGTCGAGATAAAACAAATTTAAAGTTTGATAATAGAGAGAGCAATTTATACAAAATAAAAAAATATTAGGAGATAAAAAAATATGCAATGTATATTTCCATAGACTAGAGATAACAAACGTAGGTGTTCGAGTATACAAATTTATCAGCAAAATTCCGAAAAATGCGCTGCTTAAAATAAAAGGGAAATCCCTTTTTTTCAGCATGTAGTGCAGTGCTGAGCAACGCATAGAAATGCAGTGTTATTTAAGTTTTGTAAATTTAAACTTAAATAAGCTCTTTCAAGTTTTAGGAACACGTGGAAATCTCTTGTTTCAACGTCTGAACTTTTCGTACGCTCATCTGGCAACTCGTGAAACTATTAGCGAAGTATTATGCGTTATGATCGTGTTCGTCACTCTATGCAAAGGCGAGAGAAGTGTTTCGGGAAGGTAACTTTCAATACTTCATTGAAAGTTATCCTTAGGAATGGAGTATTTTAGGTGTAAGTAAAGACTAAGTCAGTGACATACGCCGTGACTGGCCATTTTTGCATCTATATATTTCCGTGAACAACATTTTTCTTCTTTTTATTCGAGGTTTCCATTATCAAACTTTTGCCGTGAAGTTTTGATTCATACTGTTTTCAATAACGTAAATATATGAAATGAAATAAAAGAGGTAAGAAAAAAATCATAGGGGATTCAAGAAGAAAATAATCCTGAGAAGAGTGGCATGCGGCGGGGCTCTGTGGCGTGAGGCAACGCAGGGTGATATGGATATGAAGTGAGTGCAGGTGATGCGAGGAGAGGGCGGGTATTGTAAGACGAGGCGGGAGAAAAGCTATGGGAACAGGCGCGGGAGGAAACAAAGGCGGGACGGGGTAGAGCGAAGTTTGATGAGGCTGGGCAAGACTGAATGAGGCTGGCGAGACTGTGGTAGGCTGGACGAGGCGGAGCGAAGCGATCCACGGCAAGACGGGAGGGACGTGGAAGCGCGGGCGTGGAAGAACGGGGGCCAGGGCTTTTGCGAGACGGTTCAAGGCGGGGTGGGCGAGGCAAGACGGGGCGGGAAACGGCGGGGCGTGGTGGGGGCGTGTGGCGAGAGACGGGGAGGGGCGGGCAGAGGCAGAGCAAGCGAGGAGGAGCCGGGGTAAGACGAGGCGCAGCGGGGAGGTGGGGCGAGGCGGGTTGGCGGGATGGGGTGGTGATGGAGTGGGTTGGTGAGAGAAGGAGGAAGGGTCGGGCAGAAGGAGTTGCGCCTTTTGCGGGTCAAGTGGAAAGGGACAGGGCGGGAGGCGGTCGGGTGGCGTTGGTTGGCTGTGCGGCAGTCTAAATCAAGAGGCGGGGCCCCAAATCTGTGCGGGGAGGACCACAGCGCAAGCCATCGAGGAGCGTTAAATAGAGAAATGGCGGTCTGCCTCAAGCCTCCGCCACCGCACCCCCTCTCGCTGTTGCGGTATTGGTGCAACAGAGGAAAGCAACGGACGGAGGAGCTAAGGCCCGGCAGAGGGGGGCTTTCTCGCTCGTATCATGGTTCTTTCCCCCGCCTCTTTTTCCGCCCGCGCTCCTCATCCGTCTCGTTTGCTTTTCCCGCGGTGCCCCGTCTCGCTCGGCCGCCTCCGCTCCCAACAATACTGCCCGCTCGGCACCTCTCGCTTGCTACTTTGCTCCGTCTCCATGTTGCTCCACTCTCTTCTCTCCATTCTCTTCTATTCGCTCGTGCGCCAGACTGAGTGCGGAGTCGACGTCGTCCACTTACCAAACTTGCTCAAGCCAGAGGATAGAAGAGGCGGAGTTGGAGACAATGGGAATGAAGGTCAAACAGGAAAATAACGGCTGGAGGAGAAAAGGGGCTTGCGAGCGATAACGGGAGAAAGAATGTGTGGCGACCGAGGGTCAGAACGAATTCCAAGATGGAGGAGGGTCCTTTAGATTGATAGTGAGGGTGAGGACAAACGTACGCAGGACAGGGACAGACGTTGTGAAGGCGGCCGGGGAAAGGGAGGTCAAGTCCGAGAGCTAGGATGCACAAACAAAAGGATAACCGTCACTAAGAATGAAGACAAGCAGAGAGATGCATGACGGAAACGGGTGGCAGGCTGTTCCAGGACAGTTGACAGAAAATGACAGGGGGTTGATAGGCGCAACAAAGGGACAAAACAGATTCCGGGGAATGAGATCTCACGGCGAACGGAGGCCAGGATTGGAAGGAAGACCGAGGGTTGGCGGCGAAAGCAGATAGGAAACATTGCTAAGGCATGACGAGTATGAGGACGTATATCGTGAAAATGGTGGGGAAGTAAAAAATGTGTTGCGAAAGGAAACACGCAAAGGGAACAAGCCTTGAAACAGAAAGGTGACGAAGAAGCGCGGTGAAGAAGTGAGACGAGGGTAGTGACAGAAAATAAGAAATGAAACCTGCATATGATGAACAACGGTGGGATGCGGTTCAGTGACAAAAGATTTGTGGCATAGGAATGTAAGAGCTCTTCTTAATCGCTGTATCCACGATCTTAATCTCTGACTTTACAGTAAAGCTTAAGTAATAAATGATTTTTAACACGCCGTGCGCAAAACACTTTTTACGCGATTGTTTTTCGTGTGCGAAAAGGCTATTTTTTTACAGTGGGCGAAACATCGAGAAGCGTGTGCAAAACATTTGTTTTAATTCGAAATTGTGTTTCGTCTGGACGACATCTGTGTTTATTAATTACAATCAATAGTGTTACAGTTATTTGATATTTAATTTATAATCCTTTCCTTTACGCATTGCGTTTCGCTTGAGGCGTATTGAGAATAGTATAGTTAACACGGGCGTGAGGTGATTCCAGCACTCATCTTCGTTCGTCTGAGCGTACTGAGGACGACAAACTCGACTCGTGCGAGTATCACCTCTTTGTTAACTACTATATCATAGTCGCACATTAAATACATTTAAAAACAAGTATAATTATATTTTATCGAATTTACTAGAGCAATCTAGTCCGAATCGGTGACGATCGAGCAGGTACACCAAAAGTGCCTCGCTGAACATTGCATTCTCTCTTCTGAGAAACTGGAGTTCGAGAAGGGGCGTGTCCCGGCCGTCCGTTCAATGTTAAGTGCTTATCTCAATCTCTTTCAGCTAATTCTCAGGAACTCAGCGAACGCGCTTTGAATCGCAACCGAAATCGCGATTTCTGTGCTGTGTTGTGGGCCGCCCGGTAAGGAGAAATGGTAGAATAAAAAGAAGGGATGGTAGAATGGGAGGGGGAGGGGTAAGAAGAATGTCATCTCGGGGAAGTCTCGGATGTTTTCGGAATCCCTTCGCTGAAGCTATCTGATTGGTCTCGCAGTTTGATCGACCCCGCCACTATACATTTCTCCAGAAGTGTTCTTGCGATCTCACTGTCAGGAGAAAAAAGATTAGTAGTGGTTTTTGAAATATCTTTTCATTTTAATAGTCTTTTGAACCACTTTAACAGTCTCCACTTTAATAATCATGTTTTGTAACCTCGTGTATTCACATATTTTTTAATGTATTCAAGGTTTCCCCTTTAATTAATATACTTGTTTCGTGAGCCTTGTTTCAATACTCTCTGCGTGTCCCGCTTATTTCATGCAGATCTATCGATAGAGGGTTGCACGCCACAATGGTCAAATGGATAGCTGACTCACCTCTGTAACCTCTGTTGGCAAATTAATGGCCTCGGACCCCCCACTCTGCCCGGCTGAGGTAAGTTTTTGAAGGATAGAAAATCCCAGTGTAGGCATGTCATGCTTGTGGCTGGAAAAAGAACCCAGGCAGGTGTCCATAAAACTAAACGAGATCTCACGTTCCTCTAACCAGAAGTCAGAATGTAGTTAAATGAGGCCTATATCAGCAGAGATGTAGAGGATCACAGCAATGGAAAGTGGCCGTGTCAACGCAAG
>BOPP01000013.1:5783806-5795375 GCA_017312745.1 Gryllus bimaculatus
GAGTAATTCGCCGTCTATAAACTTCTCCTGGACACACCTGCGATTGTACTCGTAGGTATCAAAGAATATTAAATTCATTCCAAAAACGAAGAAAATAATAAAATAAAGTTTTTGTAGTGACCCCACCACTACAAAATGTATCGTTTGTCTCTAAGATAATAAATGTATATATTATTGATTGATCAGTTGAAGTACTCATTTAGGATAAGAAATGGATTTGAATTACAGTGAATTGCATTTTCAAACTTATGTAAGTGAAGCTTGTGAAACTGCTTTCTAAGAAGTGAGGAAGATTCATGCTGGAGAGATGCAATTGTTGAGATCACTGAATGGTTTCAAATCAATTACATTGGTAATCCAGCGGTAATGCAATTCGCTAATAATTGCAACAAAACATGTTTAGAACGACGGTAGACAAATATGTAAAAACGATGTGATTGAAGTGAGTGAGGTTTCTAAAATTGTTGGATGTGATGGCGATGGAGGCAGAGGTGGCATCGATGGTGACGACGTTTATAGAGAGGCTGACAATGCAGATGGTGGCTAGAGAGGTAATGGGGTGGTGACAGTAGTGACCTTGACAGTGGCGACAGTTGTCTGAGGTGGCATAGTTGCCGGTGTTGATCTTGGCTGTAGCATCGTTGACGATGTCGACGTTGGCGGTGTCGACGTTGGCGGTGTCTACATTGCTTCCTACGACGTTGGCGGTGTCGACGTTGGTGGTGGTGACGTCGGTGTCGACGCTCACGGAGATGATCGGTGGCGGTGGTGGCAGCGACGTTGACAGTGGCGATATTGATGGTGGAAGCGTGGTCGGTGGCGACGTTTGCGATGGCGACGTTGAGGGAGGCGACATCGGTGACGCTGACCCGGAAGACGCAAGCGCTGGCGAAAGAGCCTGGTGTGGCAGCGCCCTGAATGCAATCGAAGGCCAGACCGGGCGCCGCGCCGCACGCCAATCGAATAGAGAGGCGCCATGGCGGGGGCTGCGGAGGAGGTGCTTTCACGGGCGGAGGTGGAGAGGAGGCGCCAGTGTGAGAGCCAGACGCTCAATAAATAAATAAATAAATAAATAAATAAATAAATAAATAAATAAATAAATAAATAAAATACATAAATAAATAATTTAATTAATAAATAAATACTGCGACAGCTCTACTCGTACACACCAACTTTATCGTATTGTTATAAATATATTCCCCCATTTTCTTTCATATTTTTTCCATTGGCATTTATGTCCTTTCTCAACTTCCTATGTTTTTCTAACACTTCGAACAGGACTGCAATAATTGAATCATGCTTCAATACCACTTTCTGTCATCTCTCTTCTCAAAAACATGTCGCGTAGTCGTCCAGTGATATTTATACTTATTTTCTTCATTATGTATTCTCATATTTAACATTTACCCACTTTTTTGCGTCATTATCTATTTCATCGTATTATATTCTGACAACAAAAAATAAGGGAATTAAATTCTTCTTGAACTTTATGTTTTGCAAATCGGCGTAGAGTGTTTTATTTGAATATTTATTTGAAAAAAGTGAGGATAACTGACAGTGACGTTGGGTAAATGGAAAGCAGTGATAAATATAATTAAATTGGAAATACCCATGGGTGCGGCACCTACGGGAGCATAAACTGTAGCGGGACGTGAGACTCTAGGTACATTACATTTATGTAGTATAATGTTACATAAAGTCCTCTCGGTTTAGCTCACTGGTCAGCGTGGTCGCTTTCTATGGCGCGACCCCCAGTTTGCTGCCGGTCGTACAAAATTATAATGCTTTTTTCTTGCAATGTCATAGTCTATGTTGCTGTGTGACGATGAGGAAACACATTTCTCAGGTTGAGAATACCAAATACGGCGTAGGGAAGACTTCGTGCTAACCACGTTCCACCATAATCCATAGCCGCGAGGCCAGGGCGATGCTGGTTGGCCTTGGCCCGTTCGCAGGCTTTCGGGCCAAGTACAGACAGACAGCGAATGTTACATACAATACAATATTTAGTCAGAGAAAAGACAAAGTACACGTTGATTATGATACTGAGAAAGCTATGTCATTAAACGTATTTTCTGTTATCTTTGTTTATAAAATTTCATTAATAAATGTTAATTCATTAATGGTCATGAGGAAACACGTTAAAATGTAACAGAATGTAGTAGATATAATATTCTAGTAGCATAAGTGTATTCTTATGAACAAGCTTACTTTAAATATATAAATTAAGACAATTTTTTTCAAAGCAGGGTATTTTCTCAAATGTAAATAAATGATAATCTTATCACTTCCTGTAAGCTTTTAACTATTACGTTCCACTATATACTATCTTTGGTACTACCACAATTTTAATTACAATAATATTTTACCTTTTAAAAAAATTGTATTACCTTGGTGCAATATTTATGTGTATTTTTCCCGGGTAGAATTTTTTTCGTTTCTCCTCACGTTTTTCTCGCGCTTTCAATATTTCGCCGCCACCTCCGGCATTTCCTTCCTGGAGTGCACTCGCAGCCTCGACGCCGCGCTTCGATAGAAGAGCTTCCTCCGCGTCTCCCCCTGGTCCCTGGTGGAGCCCCCCCCTCCAACCCCCGCAAGGCCATCAGCGGCGGCGCGCGCTTCCAGCGTCTGCCATTCGAGGAGGTGCAAATCGCCGTCGCTACGAGTGCGAAGAGCAGAGGGCGCGGTTAACAAGCGGCCTCCGCGGTTACGACGGCGCTGCGGGCCAAGGAGCGGGCGGTAGGAGAGCGCGACGGCCCTGAAGAGGCGGTGGCGGTGAAAGTAGCGGTGGCGGTTTCTAGAGCGGTGGCGGCGTCGGGGGCGGTGTCGGAGTCGGAGTCGGTGTCGGAATCGGTGACGGGGTGAGTCGGTGTCAGAGTGAGTCGGTGTCGGAGTGAGTCGGTATCGGAGTGAGTCGGTATTGGAGCCGGTGTTTGGAGTCGGTGTGTGGAAGTCGTGTTGGCAGTCGGTGGTTGGAGCCGCGTTGTTGGAGTCCGGTGTTGCAGTCGGTGTTGGAGCCGGTTGTTGGAAAGTCGGTGTTGGAGGTCGCGGTGTTGGAAGTCATCGGTGGTTGGAGTCGGTGTTTTGGAGTCGGTGTTGGAGTCGGTGTTGGAGTCGGTGTTGGAGTCGGTGTCTAGGTCGGGTTGGAGTCGGTGTTGGAGTCGGTGGTGTTGGAGTCGGTGTTGGAGTCCGGCGGTAGTGCGGGACGCCGCGACGGTTGTCTGGGAACAGAGGTGACTGCGGGCGGCGCGAGGTGCAGCGGCGCATGGGTGGCAGGGGCGGTAAGATGGCGGGCGTGCGGATTTGGGGGAGGGGCGGAGGCGGGGGCGGAGGCGGAGGCGATGGTGTAAGTTCAGCTTGAGTCAGAGATTATGGAAGAAGTGTACACAGATTATGGTCATAAGGATACAAGAATGGAGTAAGTTAGGTATCTACGTATTGGAGTCATGAGCAAACACACTAGAGCACAATTGCCTTGTGAAAATTGTTTTTAAATGTATATTATCATCTCGCGATTGCTGTATAGTAAACAGAAACTTGCATAGCAGGCTCATTCATGTAAATCAGAATGCAATACCTCATAAATGTTTAGCAACGCAAAGTACTGGTTGTTCGAAAGTAATCGTTCACATTTCACTAGCAATTTGTAAAAACTAGACCACTATAGCAATAAAAACTGGACCATTGTGAAAATGAAAGTAACTACTGAAAATAGGTGAATTGAAGAAGAAAGTTTTAAACATTCCAAAGAAAGCAGGGAATATTACCACACTGGAAGCACAGAGTCAAAACCTTCGAAAGCGATAATGAGGTTGTCAACATGGTACGTAAGAAATGTGATATAAATCGAGAAATTCGATGGAGTGACAATTCTATCTGAGAGTACTGAAGTCGAAAAACACTCGTAAAGCCGGAGAACAGAAGAAACAATAGATACTAGGTGCATTCTCTGACATGATAGAAGCTTGTGGTGTGGGAGACACGGCGGCATCCAAAAGCGTTAAAGAGCCACTACGCGACCACATTAGAAGCACAGCCCGAGAGTACCCAGATGGGGCAGGCGGAGCGATAAGACGCGCGGAAATCCCAAGGCGGCAGACGGGACGACGTGCGCAGCGGGGATTTGCGAGTCGCCGCCCGCCGGCAGCTGCACCGGCGCCGCGCATCACGGACGCGACCGAGAGGTGCGGGATTCAGGGCCGGGAGTCGAAACGGCTGCGGGGATTGCGCGAGCAGACGTTCCGCGCGGCGCCCTCGCTCGGCGGCGGCGGGCAAAACGGGCACGAAAGCCGCCAATCCCATCGCCTTAAACCCACCACCGCGCGCTACGGCGCCTCACGCTGCCCAGGCTACACAGAACCCTCCTCCGCCTCCCCCGTCAACCACGCCTCCGAACGCCACTCCCCGCCACCAAGCACCAATCTCCAGCACCCCCGCCGAGAACTAACGTTCGTTACCGCCTCTCTCCGCAATCTCCCCTCTGCTTCCTCCCCCCACCCGCTATTCAAGCTGCTCTGTTTCACTCCCACTGTCTACAACACCCCCAGCCACTACCCGCCAATCCCTGGTACTGAACACTATCTGCCACCATACTCTGCGACCTACTCCACTTGTCATTTCCCTGCTTCCCACGCTTCTCTTTGCTGCACACACTACCCGTAGCCACATCTCGGCACCACCTCCATCTCCCAAACCCACCGCGCCCATCTCGCAGCGGATTCCCCAAGAGGGACGCGCGAACGTCGACTATCGGCGCCAATTATATGCAGATCCAGACAACGAGATGATAAAAATGATAATGCGGGAAAAAGCCTCGACGACGCCGGCTACGACGACGACGACACCGCTGCCGTCGAGAGTGGCGGTGGCTGCGACACCGAAGCCCCGGCGTCGTACACAGTAATTTCATTAGTCGCCGCTGGCTGCGCTGCTGGCGCCGCCATTACCCTAATGCGACGCCATGGCCGCGCGCGGACGCACGCCCGCTGCGGCTGCGGACGCGTCGGCTCCCATGCCGAGCCTCTCGCTCGCCTGCCAGGCCGCGCACCCGATCGCCCATCCGCCTGCACGACCGACTGGTTCCACCCACTGCCCCCACACGTGCTTGCACACTTGCCCGAAAACTTGCACGCACACTTTCCCCACTGCTGGCTCACTATTAGGCCACCCACATGTCCGCCTGATTGCTCGCTCATGGCTCGCCTTCTTCCTCGCACGCCTACTTGCTCGCACGCCTGCTTGCTCGTGCGCCTGGTTGCATGATACACGCTTGCTCGCATGCTTGCTCGCATGCTTGCTCGCACAGTTGCTCGCACGCTTGCTCGCACGGTTGCTCGCACGCTTGATCGCACGTTTTTTCCAACGCTTTCTTGCAAGTTTGCTCGTATGCTTGCTCGCACGCCTGCCCATCAACTTGCCCGCTCGCTTTTGCGCATGACTTACGCTCAGCCCTATAGAGTACTTGATGCGGCTTATTCCCTCTGAGTCGACGAGGTATTCACCTTAACGGGGATGGCTTCCTACCTTCTCATATCTAAATTCCGAAGCTATCGCTGGTGACATTGATACGTTAGATGTCCACTTCCTATCGCCGCGGTCACTGAGTCGTTTCGTTCTGTTGGAGTCAACGATCGTCCGCCTGCTAAACCGACGTTCAACCTACACGCATAGGCAAATGCTCATGCTACCAATGCCCCCCCACAACCAGGTCTCAACCAAAGTTGAGATGCCTTAGTAATTTTGATAAATGATAGATGTAAAGTATATCATAAAATTATTCTAAATCTAAAAAAAATCAAATCTAGTGCAAACACGTAAGCTGTCATTAATACTTTCAATATTTTAAATAAATTTAATAGTATTCTTAGGCAAGCTATCATGAGCAAACTCGTAATTACTATATAAACACCGATGCACACGAATACATCGACGTATACAAACCTTCCAAATGAATTATTTTAACATAAAACACACTTCTAACAGGTAACTCAAATTTCCATAACTTACTATAATATTTTGTGCTCCCTGACAATAAAGCGACGATTTGAATTTTTCCTATTTCAAACACATCTACGTATTTACATTTATGAACCTCAAGGAACATGTGAATGCGTCGCGAAGCAAACAGAAACAACAACTGAAAAGAAATACATCATGACTAGCAGCTGATTCTACGTGGAGGCGATATTGGAATTTTGTATTCCAGAAGGTGCAGGGGCAACAAAAGACACGGAGTTTCAGTAGCGACCTCTGCCTGCAGTTTGTATCGGAGCCGAAACGTCACAAGCGCCCGAGAATGAAAATTCATGTTTAGCCGCGTCACCTGGGACACATTCGCGCCAGACCGCTTCGGAAACGGAAGCTAGCTCCGCCAACAAGACGGTGGCTATCGACTTCGCGGAGTTGAATTGCGATCCTCGACACGTCCTCACCTCGAGGGGACGTGTTTCGATCCGGACATCAAACCACAGACACCTCCATGGTCACGTTCTTCGGTCGGCTCCGCTGCCGCGTCGCCTGGCGCCGCGCAGCTTTATTTCCGCTCGGTCGGTCGGGCGAGCTCCCGACGGCGCCTGGCGCCAAGGGGATAGGCACGCCCGCGGTACTCCGCCGTATTGCGGCACTCGCAACGCAGACGACATTCAGGCGCTGGGACGTGCTATTGTTCCGAAGCACGACGCTGATCTCCAGATGGCTTTTCTTTCCAATCTTCGACATATCGAGATCGCTTTAAGAAATAAACCGAGATTGAATCTTAATTTCTTTTAGTTTTACTTCTCAATTGGCATCTGGCATTCAGGGCGATCAAGATTATAGCATAAAATATTAACATTCCTTGGCCTGCGCAGAGAAATTATTGGTCACATCTTAATGTTTAATGCTTTCAATTAACTTGGGAAATATTATTGTTAATGATTTTAAACTTTTTAATTTATAGGTTTCAAAACTTCAAACAATAACACTCATAAAATGTCTCACAAAAGCAGATCAATTTTTTCTTCTTCTGTTTTGAATACTTCTATATAGAGCAAAGTAATTTTCAAATAGTCCTAAATAAGTAATTTAAACCTTTGTAAAATAATTGCATAATGAACAAAATAAATCTCGACTCACTCTTTAAAGGTATAATATAGGAATTCTCAAATGGAAATTATAGAGATACTGGTTATTGATGAATATTTCATAGTGGACAATGATGCACAAGGGAGTGGTGAAAGGGCGATAACCGAATATACCGATGGCGTATGAGAAAAAGCAAGATCCCATTTAATACAAAAAAATTAATGAACTTTCTAGTTTTCTAATTCAAAGCAACTAAATATATGATAATAAATTAGAAATTCACTCCTCTTTTTGCGTATCCACCGTTCATCCTTTCGAATCAGAATGTTATAAAAACTCAAGTAGTTATAACTATACATTTGCAATGATGCTTCATTTCCCAAGAAACTACTCTCCGCAAATATTATATTATATTATATTATATTATCTTTATTTGCTCGTAAGGAAAGTCTTAATATCGTTTCTTCTTGGAACGATTCCATTTAGGTTATTGAATTTTCATTGAGAAAATTAATTAGAAATATTTTGTTTGTATTTTAAAATGTACAATATATAAAGATACTCATAAACATAAAAATATAAACGTAACACACAATCACGAAAGATAAAAATATTAATTATCTGAGCATATTCTTAAAAACATAATTACCATTATCTCAGCCATTCAGAAAATTTGACATCTCTTTATTGTTTGTCGTATTAGTTAATAATTTCTTTCAGAACAGAAACACTGGCAATGGTTTCGTTTTATATTCATTAGTAAGCAGCACCGCCTCAATTCCTTTTCTCTTCTATTTCTGCATGTCAACTCTCTCCGAACTCGAATACTTACAAGGATTAATTTTCCAGATACATTTCACACTAACAAGAAATTTCTTATAACATTTTTGCCTACAGAGAGATTAGCCTGAATGCATTTATTCTTGCCATTAGACTCTTAACGTTAGGGTGACAAGGTCAACAAAATCACACACACACACACACACACACACACACACACTGCATTAATGGAAAATATTAACTTGTGGTGCATTCTCGCATTACTTCTAACTTTTACAATTTTTGAAAGATAATGGATTTTGAAATTTAATGAGATCTGCGCTATTATTCGTCCTTTAATCTGTTTAATGACAAAGTTAATAAAAATGGTGCTTTTTTTAAAGAAAATCTGAACAGTTTAAATGCCAGCGTTGACCAAAAGCAGACAGACGCCCGGAGAGACGAACGGACGGACGGACGGACGGACGGACGGACGGACGGAGCGACATGAGTAGTAGTGTGGTGCATGTAAATGTACAAGGAAAGGGTGTGCTTAACGGAAGGAAAGGGAAGGAAAGATCGCGTGCAGCCCGTGGCCTGTTTTATTAGGCTACTGCTCCGGAATTTTCCTGATATTGACCGGAGGAACCACTGTAAACTACTGATAAGTCAGTGGCAGTCGGCCGTTAGAACTCTCCTCCAAACAGCGACTGAATCCTACCAAGCTATTTAACTAAGGACGAAAATCCTCCCTCCGCCGGGTCTCACACCCTAGGACTTGCCCAGAGGTACTGCTGTCTCTGATGCGCTTAGCCACCACAACTGGGTTCACCGCCGTCGTTATCCCCGTCATTTCCACCGACTCCACCACTTTTTGCATCGGAACCATCTTAACGTTCCCTCCCCCCATCTCCACAGGCAGCGCAGTCATCACCACCACCGTCTCCTGCCTTCTCCCACCCTCCGGTCGCCCCAGGGCCACAGGTGCAGACGTTCGCCTGGCGCTGCGCCACTGTTTCGCCGCGACCGGCGCCGGCGGCCCCGCCAGAATTAATGCAACAACTCGGCCCATATAATTTCCCTAGCGAGGCATAGCATAACTCGCGCCGCGGCCGCGGGGTGCGCTGCCATCGCCTTCTTCGTCCCTCTCGCACCGCCCGCACACCGCTGCACGCGACTTCGGCGCCAACGCGGTGGAAAGTATGCACTTGCAAACGGTCAAAACAAAATAAATCCATCAGTCAATCATTTGAAGGTAGGTGTGTATCTCAAAATGATGAAAGTCGTGAAATTTCATGATTTGCAATTTTTTGGTGATTGAATACTCTGTTTTA
Organism: Gryllus bimaculatus; assembly: GCA_017312745.1. Lineage (NCBI taxonomy): Eukaryota > Metazoa > Arthropoda > Insecta > Orthoptera > Gryllidae > Gryllus > Gryllus bimaculatus. Next base: position 5,792,962 of record BOPP01000013.1, read on the forward strand.
TTTTGTTTTAAATGTTTCAAACCGATTCTATCTGTTACTTAGTATTTGAGCAAATACTATTTTTGGAGTGTTAACTGTTATGCCCTTAGTGAGTGTATTTCATATGCATTTTTCGGAATTGGAAATTTTCACCACTTTCATGCCTGTTGAACATTATAAATCATAAAATATAAAATATAATAATATAATTCGTTTTGCATCATGCAACCCATGATTTGCTCTAGTGAATGAACTAGAATAATTAATGTGTCACTATAAGTTTTAGTTATGTGAACTGAAACAACCAGAATAAATTTATAAATAAGTTATTTTTTCTCAAATAATCAAATCCTGACTCTATATATTTTAGAGTATCTTTACCATTGTAGTTCATTCACTAAAACAAATAATTGTGATTAATTCAAAAAAAGACTAATTAAAATATATTAAATTGTTGTACAGTTATGATGACTGAAGTAAAAACCTATATTTTGCTAATTATTTACTTACAAATAAAGAAAATGTTGTTTTAAAATATATTTGTACTCAAAAAGCATAAAGAAATCAAAAGTACAACGAAAAACAAACAAAAAAAAACAATTTATGATTTTCTTTCAGGTAGACAGGTACCTTAAAGATTCAGTCGTATTGCTGTCATAATAAACGCTTGTCTATAACGTTCCTCAACTTCCATACTATTTGTACAATTTTGCTATATTTATTTTATGTTACTTCATGAATTTTCATTTGATGATTTGCCTTTTCTGGTGGGAACTTGTCTTCATATATGTTTACAAAAACGAATAAAGTCACCTTACGTGATTTAATGTTTTTATTAATTTGATTCAAAAATGAAAAGTATTAAGTTATCATTCTGTCTATTTACTATTGTAGTCAAATAGTCTATGGACTATTTGATCTGTAGTCTTTATGGGTATATAAGTATATATTCTGCTCTGCCACCTTTAAGGTAGATATATTAATTCTTTTCGAATCAAGTACGTTTCCAGACATGAGATACAAAATATCTATAATTTCATGCAAGCTAATTCATGACAATGGAAATCTTGTTTTTTACTTTGTGGCCAAATAATTTTGGTCGGTGGCCACTGTACGAGTTTCGGAACTTGCCCTTGCCACCATCTTTACATCTGGGAATAAGTGAGAATTCTTCAGGACTCTATGACGGTCTCCAGAAATGCCACAATTTTGGATAAATGCAAAAACTTTCTCAGAGGAGTGTCATAAGGCTTTTGAGATGGAGGGAAGGTCAGGAAAGTCTGGAATGTAATTAAGAAGTTTATCAGCTCTTGAGCCGAGTTCTTATGCTAGTCACTAAGGCGGCAACTACATAAATAGGTTGGTTAGTAACTCTATGGCTGTACAGACTTTCTTGCCCTCCCTTCTCTGAATTGCGTCACGAAACTTGTAACAACTACAATATCATTACATCGACCTCGTAGAATTAAATCAAACGATATTATTACCAGAACGGAATTAAAGTGACCATTTGTTTCTACTCCTTAAAGTTACAGAATGAGAACAGCAAATTTACGATTTCAAACCTTCTCGATGAACATTTTTCAATTGAGCATCGTAAAATTATTGCTTTTTGTTTGTTGTTTAGGAAAGGGGGATGGGAAGAAATCGAAGACAAATTTTGATCGCTATTCACTCCCGAAATAATGTTTTGCTTTTCCGAGCTTTGAGGACACCACAATGAAAATTCTTGAGGTGGAAAGGAAGTAGAAATAACAGGGGAGTAATAGGAAAAACAGGAAACACATCGAATAATCAGGGACGGTATGAAATGGGGGATCATCAAGTGAAATGTGCCTGGAAAGCGTGGAGAACACACGGAGGGGAGATGAGTGCACTGAAATTGGAATGCATCTCTGAGAAAAGAAAGCAAACACGTGACATGGCGGGAAGTACGTGAGATGGCCAGGCAGCACTTGGAACGGCCGAGGTGCATGTTTGGAGAGTGTCCGAAATGTGCGGAGAGAACGCAGGGCACAGGAATGTCAGAGAAGATTGGAGAAAGGGGCGGGAGCGCATTGACTAATCAGGGAGCTTTAGGCATGAGTAGGAGCGCCTCCTAGTACCCCACGAGCAAGTAGAATAGGGGAACATGAGGAATAGCAGGATGCAAGAGGAGACGCGACAAGGAGGACGAACAGCGTGTCGTTTAAGCATCGCGACGAAGGCGGCGAATGTGGCGTGAGCGAAGGGGAGGGGTGGGGGCGGTTGCCGATAGCGCCGCCTGTGAGTTACAGCCACCGCCTCCGCCGACTCCTAACTGCGCAAGGAAACTCGGCTGCGGGACGCAAGACTCGGCGCTTGTGACGTCGCCCAAGTGTCTGCGGCTGATAGCCGGGAGAGGCGGGGCGCGGCGGGGCAGAGGAGTGCGCGTTGGAGGGGTAGATCCGTGCAGG